>JAODAL010027138.1:0-55451 GCA_025379985.1 Phyllomedusa bahiana | reverse complement strand
TGTCATAAGAAATAAAGGATATTTAAAAAATGACCAAAGTACATAACATATGGCAGATACTAGTTAAAAACTATGTTTAATGTAATAACTTTCTGTCTTACATAAGAAATTTAAAAATTTGGAAATTGTATGAACCAAAATTTAGTACTAACTTAACTCAAAATGGTAAGAAAAGAGTTCGAATCTCATGGATAAGTAAAAGTATTAAAAAGTTATTTTCACATAAAGTATTTCCAGACAAAGTTCAAAACTGGCTGCATCCTTAAAGAGTTAAAGGTTGAAGGCATTGTCTCTTGTGATTACCATGTTTATATATTGACTTCTATTTAGGAATTTACAGAATTCTGTATATTTCTTGGGATTGAATGGATTGCTAATTGCCAACTATTCATTATTTGCTTGTTATTATTTACGTTCCTTTTCTCCTTACAAAACTTGTGTAGTCTATAATTATGTACCTGGAAATTTTTATTTTTATGACTACACTGTTTGCATGCACGAATATGTGACGATGTATTAGTTTAACAATAAGTTAACTCACTTGGTTGTAGCTGATATGGTGCTAGCCCTAGTAGTTCATTTGTTAACTCATTATAGATTTAGCATATCAATATCATAGCTTATATTCTGATTCCCACATTGGGCACCAGAAAAACCCCCCTTTGACAACTGACAAATTATGGGGGCCCTTTTTAAAAAGAAAACTAATCCCAAAAATTGGGGGAATCTCGCAAGAGAACAAAGATAATTTTTTGATCAATATTTACTATTTGCCAACAAACTTAAACTCTATCAGTTCAAAAACGTTAAAAAAAAAAAACAAACTTTTATTATATCTAACTTTTAACCTCTATACACACTATTTAAAAACCGATCTCTAACCTCATCATTAACCCTTTTTTTTTTCGAAAGGGGGGAATAACTCCCTTTCATTATCAAGTCTGGGGGAACCCCACCTCTAACAGGGGACCTTATACTATAGCAAAGTACTATTTCAGTGGGGATCCCAAGCCAACATTTTGGGCAGTCGTCCCTAATCTCAAAACACAGAACAAAAAGGCCCCCTTTACACCGTCGCAGCAGGTGCACTTGTAGACAAAGGGAAGATCACAATTTAAAAACCCATATCTGACCTCACCGACATGTTTCGCCAGCTAAGCGGATGCAACTAGATGTAATGGCATTTGAAGATACTGGAGTTCTTGCATGCTCCCATGTTTTTGCATGCTCTCATTGTGACGTGGTGGATTGAATGGTTAGCTGTGAGCCGTAGGAAAGAATCTTCAATGGGGAACTTGTGAGGTCAAACAGTGGGAGGAAGGGCTAGCCATAGAGCCCACAGCATTATTAAAATGAATATGAATAGACATGTAAAAGAGAAGTGGTTTTATGAATAAGTCTTGAGACAATACTATAAAAATGCATGGAACATGGATTTAATGGGCCTGCACTCATTGGAATGAATATGCATTTTAACCCATATATAGGAAAGTGCTTTATGGAAGATAATATAAACAGTGGTCTTTTGGGTACATGGTTTATTTCCCAATGAATATCATATTAGATAATGAAGAGAAGGGCTTTTGGGAATTGATAAAGATGGCAGTGTCCCTGTTAATGTGACAACCTAGCCCTGCTTAATTCATTCTAGTGAGCCATGCAGTTGCAATATATGAGAAATGAGAGGGAAAAGCCCACACAGTCAGGCTGAGTGTTTTGTTGGTCAGTGCATTGGCACGGCAGTAACGGTAAAATGGGGCGCAAGCCCTTTATGGAATGGCAAATTTTGCCTGAAGGTTTGGGCTAATGAGAGCATGGGGGCCATTTTCAGACATTTATGAGGTGCCGCGGAAGGGGGGTGGGTTTTTGGATTCTCTTTTGCTAATTGGTGAGGCACCTGAATGGGGGTTTACCTAACATAAATAAAAAAGGAAGTAAATTCAGACCAACAGTGATGGACCTCTAAGCCTTGAAAAGCCGGGTTACTGCGAAAACATGTCGGCAGTCAGAAAATTACTTTTAAATTGTGTTTTCCCTCACCTCTGTCTACAAGTGCACCTGCTTGCAGACGGTTCACAAGGGGCCCTTATTTGTTCTGGTCTATGAGAAAAGGGACGACGGGCCCAAGTAGTTGGCTGGATCCCTTACTGAAAGCTAGTCTTTGCTATAGATATAAGGCTCCCCTGTTAGTAGGTGGGGTTTCCCCCCGAACTTGATAATAGAAAGGGATTATTCCCTCTTTCAGAAGAAAAAAGGGGTTAAATGATGAGGTTAGAGATCAGGTTTTTTAATAGTGTGAAATAGAGGTTAAGAGTTTAGATATAAATAAAAGTTATGTTTTAGTGTTTAACAGATAGAGAACTGATAGAGTTTAAGTTTGCCTTGGCAAAATAGTAAATATAGATAAAAAGTCACTCTTGTTCTCTTGCGAGATTCCCAATTTTTGGAGATTTGTGACAAGTTTGGTGAACAGGAATGTTCAAGTGGGGAATCTAGGGAATGGCAGGTTTTTTGAGTCAGAAAATTAATTTGGATATTTTTTTCACAGGAAGCTAATGTAGTATTTTCTAATCAACCAATTCCATTGAATGAAAAAAAACTAACATCCATATAGCCTATCAAAAATTTAAAATTAAAACTTACAAACAACAAAATTCGGGCAGGCTGGGAAGTAGCCAGTCTAGAGACATATATACAACAACAAATTGTGTATAGAGGATTACGGATTAGCTTGAGACCAAATACACATTTAGAGGATCCCATCTTTATCAAGGGCGGGAAAAACTGCTAACTGAATGCTCTCTGAAATTGATGAAATATCTGTCAAATATGAGAGAATTTCATTCAATAAATTAAGTGACAACAAATCAGGAGATAGTGGAGATTAATAACTTTCGGGCCCATCCAGATTTCCCTGAATTAGAACAAAAATAAATATAATAAATAAATATATAAATATCTGAGGGATCGAAAAGACTTTGATAACAATCAGGTTTATATTTGGAAAAATAGTAGATTTACCTACAAACCTAATCTATATTCAGATTATCAGATTCAGAGACTTCTGCTGTAGAAGAATCCTCCACAGGTTCTATTAATAGCTATACCAGGGGAAGAAACTGGTTGGAGGAAGGGTCCCGAGAAAGAACAGAGGTTGGACAAATAAGAAAACCACAAAAAATCTTCTACTCAGCAGTGCAATATCAGAAATTCTCAGAGATGTCAATCGGGAGAGGGATCAGTGGGATCAAATACATTGTCCTCTTCTGCATCCTGTGGTGTGGTGGCCCATGGTGGGGAGCACAGGGAATGATTTTAAATGGCAATACAAATACGCCGCCGTGGCAAAATGGACAGGTTTATGAACACAGTGCAAACTCAATCTCAGACGCAAATACATCCACTTTTTTTAGAACCACCAAGGATTTCCTCTTGAGGGATCGAGAGAAGGGAATCATCAGAAAAACAATGGATGGAGCACTACAAATGATTAACTTATCCTCTCATAGATTAACAGAAAATCAAAAACAGGGGTTTTTCATAAAGGTCTAACTTCACTCCCATGCCCAAATTTAATGAATTTGTATGGGTAAAAGATATTATCTCTTTGCTAGAAAGTTGGCTTTGCATAAATATCATAAAATGAAAAGTAATGATGAACAAACGTTAGGAAACTAGAGGAGAAAACATTGGGTGATCTTTGAACAATTGCCCGGTTGAAGGTGAAGGAGACCCCATAATTCTAGATATACCTTTGACAAAATTTGAAGCCAAAATCTAGGGAAATTTACCTCCGATATCACAATATCATTATTGGATACTTTGTGGAAGTAGTAACGCACGACATAAAGAAACTAGCAAATCAGACGACAACCAATCTTCTTTAAATTTAAAATGGGAGGAAGAAAAAGCTATTGCAGAACTACAATCTAACAGGAGAATAGTAACAAACCCAGTGACAAGGGTGGTAACATTGTCATCTTAAATAAAAGGACTATAGAGCGATGGTTAAGAGAATACTTGGGGATCAGAAACATATGAAAGGGTTCCAAAGACCCAACCAATGAGTATCTGAAAGGAATTGAAAAGGATTTTGGATTTGGGGAAATTTAGAAAAAATTTTAAATTTTTGAGGAGGAGAAGAAATTTATTTCTAAAATGTGAATCCTTTCTATTGCTACCTTTTTATGCATTACCAAAAGTGCATAAAGAGGTTGTGCCAATACCAGGAAGACCGATAGTCTCAGTAGAAACAATTTAACACAAGGACCCAGCACATATGTTGATCGTTAAACTGATGCCCTTTGTCCTGGCCTTCCTTCATATCTTAAAGAATACAAGGAAAACTGTGATGAGAATTAGCGATCTAGTGGTGAGTGAAGTACACTTCTTGCAAGTTTAGACGTAGAAGCCTATACATAACATCAGACATGACTTAGGCCTGAAAGCAATCAAGTATTTTTTTAACACAAGAGCTAAACAATTTACGGAACACAATGATTTTGTTTTACAGCTATTGGATTTTGTTTTGACACATAACTATTTTTTGTTTGATGCACCTTTTATTTACCAGATAAAAGTGAGCAGCCATGGGAACTGTCTGTGCACCAAGTTTTGCTAATCTATTTTAGTTGGTGGGAGTGCTATTGTTTTTTCTGAACCTTGAAATATTCACCAGATGGATTTTATTTTGGGGGCGCTTTATTGATGAAATTTTGATTTTTGGGGTGGTAGTGAATAATTATTCATTGATTTTTTATATAGAAACAATGATAATTAAATTTTGATGTAATTCACGTTTGAAATTCATCGGGGGAAAATTAATTTTTTGGATCTTGAAAAATTATGTTGGATGAAAATAAGCAGATTCAGACCCAAAGATATTCGGAAAAATTTAAAGGGTACCAAAGTTTTTTTTAGGCTCGTAGAAAATTTTTTCTACATTAGAGGATTTCAATGAAGAATGTATAAAGTTAAATGCACGTTTTCAGGCAAGATATAAGGCTCCCCTGTTAGTAGGTGGGGTTCCACCAGACTTGATAATAGAAAGGGAGTTATTCCCTCTTTCAGAAGTAAAAAGGGGTTTAAAAAATGAGCTTAGAGATCAGGTTTTTAAAAGTGTGTATAGAGGATAAGAGTTAGATATAATAAAAGTTATGTTTTAGTGTTTAACATATAGAGAACTGATAGAGTTTAAGTTTGCCTATGGCAAAATAGTAAATATATTTATATGATATTCACTCTTTTAGTATATGGTTGTGTGAGAGGTGTAGGAAGCCTAATTCTAGTTATCCTTATTTGGGAAAGTAGTGTGAATGCCAGGTTATACAGTAGTAATAGGAATGTTAGTGTTAGAAGGCCATAGACTAATGTTAAGATGTATTCATATCAAAGTGTGTGGTAGTTAGTCTACCCGGATACAGCAGTGTCATAGATTCCAGCCAATAGGAAGCTAAATCTCTGAGAAGCAGAAGGGGGAGTTAGCTGAAAGTTGCAGGGGATTGAAGATATAGAGTGAGAAATGTAGTAAGTCTGTGAGAAGTCTGCCTGAGGCTGCCAGAGAGTGAGCAGAAAGGATCGTCATCCTGGCTCAGAATCAGAGGAGGCAGACTTGCGTGGAAAGCCAAGGAGAAGGCTAGGAAGCCTTGAGAACTTGTAAATAGTTCAAGTTTGTCAGCAAGCAAACCGGGAGGGAGCCAGGGCAGAACTTTGCCTTCCAGCTGACGCGTGCCTGAAAAGGGGCAAGAGGCCCACAAGTACAGCAGGGGAGTCAGCAGCAACCTGGACCAAGTGGATGGAACCACTGAAGTGAAGGTCAGGTAGAGCAGTGTGGTGGCAGATAGGATAGCCCCCGGGTACTGCATTTTCGTGGATGCTGAATGAGCTGCGTGTTATAAGGCACGAGTTACGAGTTGTTCTACAACTGTCATTGTTTGAAGACAATAAAGTAAAGCCTCAGTTCTCCCGGACAGCAGGTGTCGTGTCTATTTATTTGCACACTGGTACACAGCACAAGCTCCCACATCGTCTCTCCCTGCAATACAAAATAACCTGAAGGAGTGGCATTCGCCACCCTTATAGTTGTTTCATGGCAATGTTAAGAATGACAGTACATCACTTAAAGGGATTTAACATCCCTGAGAAAACATCCCAGATCTTTTACCTGTTACATAAAAGTCACATGTGATTTATATGTTGGAGGCAAATCTTCAAAAGGATCATGTCACCGCCTCCAAAAAAATATTACCCTACCTACTGCTAGTAGCATGTAGTAGGTGAAACAAATTGAGCTAAAAAAATTCCCATAAAAATGAAATCAAATTTTGGGTATTATAATTAGTGTTGAGCGATGAAATCGGCAAAAGATGAAGAGATTACTTTTATTAAAATCTGATCAATAATGAACATCACAGATTCCAATCGTGCCACTCTCGGTGCTTCTTGTGCTCAGAGCACAGGGTGAGGGGGTAAAGAATGTCACCAGTGGGGTGTGTAGGGATCTCATTGGCTGCTGAAATCACATGACCTCGTTTTATCTATGTCACTGCACTTCCTGACCGGTGCCATTAGCCAACAGAACGGATAGCTGTCTCTCTGCTCAGCTTTTTTAAAAGCTAGTAGAGACTACTTCCCAGCATTTTTACAACTGAAAAGGATCCTTGATAGAGTAGTTAGCTTGGGGTACAGCATGATTATTGAATTCTAGTTAGTATTAGACAGAGATTTGGAAACAGCTCCAGTGATCTGAACAGCACAGCTTCAGGGGGAATTGGGGAGGGTGTCTGGTCTGTGGGGGCAGAGCCTGCATCAGACATATTTCTCCTCTCAAGCCACTGTGAAATAGCACCAAAGTTTTTTCAGAGTAGCCAGCATCCACCACAGTCTGAGTTCAGGGTGCCCCTTTCTTGTGGGGTGCACATCTGCATTTATATTACTCATATTTCTCCTCTCAGGCCACAGTGAAATAGCACCCAATATTACTTCTGTGTTGCCAGCTGCCAGCATAGAGTTCAGGGTGTCCCTTTCTTGTTGGGTGCACGTCAGCATTTATATTACTCATATTTCTTGTCTCAAACAACAGTGAAATAGCACCCATGGAACAATTAATAGATGACTGACGGCAGCACTGGGTCTCATTGCACCCACTCTAACTAGGGCCCTGCCAGCTGAACCTTCGCATTCCCCATTGGGATGTTCTTGCTGCCACCACATATATGACAAGTTGTGGGTCCCTGGTGCAAAAAGTGATCGGGGTCTCCTGCCAGTTACCATGTGCCATTTCCAATATCGGTGTCTTGTTTTGTTTCAAAGGGGCCTCGTAGCAGCTTCTACCGCTGTACCTGCTGTGGCTACGACATACTCATCTTTTTGGTTAGCCATTATAAGTAGTGATGAGCGATTGTGTCAACAATCGTCATAGGGTCGATAGTCGATATTGGCAATTATCATGTCGAAAGTCGATTATCGCCGATGACCATTAAAGTCTATGGGAGAGGAACACCAGTTTCATTCTTATACCCAAACAGGTGATGAGAAGATGGAATTAACATCCACAACAGTGAACTGGATATGTTCTACATCTTAGGCAAGACAATTAAGCTATAAAAGTCACAGAAAAAAAAATCATAGGCTAAAATAATTCATTATGTTCAATGGCTAATTGAAACATGAGGATGGCGTAGCCACAGCAGGTACAGCGGTACAAGCAGCTACGGGGCACCTTTCACACAAAAGAAGACACCAGTATTAGAACTGGGACATGGCAACTGGCAGGAGACCCCTATCACTTTTTGCAACATCTCGTCACATATGTGGTGGCAGCAATAAAAACTGAAACGCACGAAAAACTGAGATGCACAGAGTGCAATATACAACTATTGAAAAGTTATATGGATGAGATATTTCAGTTTTAAAACACTGACAACAGGCACCAGTTACAATAAAATATCTGTAACCCAATTTGCGTACAAGGGGGCTATTTGCGAAAATCTGAGACGCACGGAGTGCAATATAGAACTATTGAAAAGTTATACGGATGAGATATGGCGGTTTTACAATTCTGATAACAGGCACCAGTTACTATAAAATATCTAACTTACTTTGCATACAAGCGTTCTATTTGCGCCAAACTGAGACGCAATGAGTGCAATAGAACTATTTAAAGTTACATGGATTACATATGGCGGTTTTGGCACCATTGACAAAAGGCGCCAGTTCCTATAAAATATTTGTAACCAAATTTGCATACAAGTGCGCTATTTGCGCCAAACTGAGACACACGGACTGCAATAGAACTATTTAAGAGATCTACGGATGAGATATGGAGGTTTTATAATGCTGACATCAGGCACCAGTTACAATAAAATATCTGTAACCCAATTTGCATACAAGGGGGCTATTTGTGACAAACTGGGACTCACAGACACCAATAGAACTACAAAAACAAAAGGGACAATTTCACCTCAGTTGGGAGGTCTGATGGCCAAAAAGTGGTAAAAAAACATGGCTATTTCAATGCGAGTTCAGGACAGGACAGGACAGGCTGGGCTGCACATCATCCCCCCCTCCTTTCCGTAGTCTCTCTCTAACTAAATAAGAACTAAAATTCTCTAATGTAGCTATATCCTAAGCTTCACAGCTACAAGGATGGTTTTCTGTGAGCTGTGACAACAGCTACTGGGACAGGCAGCGAGACGTGTTGCTCTGTAGTGAGATAGTGTAGGAATGAGACTGATCAGGAAATACAGTCGTATACATAAAACGAGGTCATGTGATTTTTGCACCCAATGAGATCCATACACCGCCCACAGCAGACGTCGTATACCCCCCTCACCACCCTCTATGCTCTGAGCTGATTGGCTGGCCCCCAAAATTACAGGAAACACCAAAAAAGGCGTGATAGTAAACGTGATAACGATTATCTTTAAGATTTTCATGGAAACTATCGCGTCATTGGAAAATTCCGATAAATATAAAAATCGTGCCGATTTCAACTTTTCTCTGTAGTATCGCTCATCCCTAATTATAAGAAATGGATTATTTTAGCTTGTGAATTTTTTACTGTGACTCTTGTATCCTAATTCTCTTGACTAAGATGTACCATGTATCCAGTTTACTGTTGTGGATGTTAATTCCAGCTTCACCTCACTTGTTTGGGTGTGAAAATGAACCTGGTGTTTCTCCCCCATAGACTTTAATGGGAATCGGAGATTAATCACAATCAAAGATTGATCATCGGGAGATGATTCCACAAAATCTGGAATCAACTCGAATCAGATTATTGGCCGAATTGCTCATCATTAATTATAATTGATCCCAAGGGGCATTATATATTTGTCTGATGTACTGTAAAAGGCCAAAGTTATATGATAGCAAATACCTACACTCCAAATCGGGGACAAATCACATTTCTGTCTAATGCTTTAGATGAGTTGAATATTTTTGCCCAAGGCATAACAGTGCAATGTAGCTTTTCACCCATCCCTTGACATTTCCTCTGTACATTAGACTGTAGCTTTCAACAAGCTTAATAATATGAAGCAGAGTCAACACTCCATGCTATGTTATGCTTAGAGACTTACTCATTCTGAGCATCATGAATATACTTTTTATTCTTATTCACATGGAAGCTATAATACACTAAATATTTTTTTCCTACTCACTAAGTTAATGTCATCCTTGATTAGCAATATACTTTACTTAGTACATGCCGCTATAAGATGTGATCTAACACTTATCTCTAGTCTGCATCTGCCATTCTCTTGGAAGCTCAATAGTTCCCTTCCATCAGATGTTTTTCTTTTTGTGCTTCAAAGACTACAATTTCAAGTTTTCTGGTGGTTAAGGTGTCTTGTGCCACCCTCAAACAAAGTGAGAATCTTTGAAAAGTGTTCTCAGAGGGGTATTAATTGACCTTGGTTCCGGGCTTAAGAAAGAAGAGACTTTCAAACTCCAAGGCTTGCCCTCTAAACTCCACACTGTTGAAAATCTGCATTAAAACATGAAGCAAAAAACTGACTTGAGGGATTTCATACAATAAAACACAAAAAAAGCTCCTTTTTGAATGGGGGCATAAAACTGGTAAAGGTTTTCTTGGGCATTAAGGAATAAAAGCCAAATATGTATTTTATTTTTATATCCCTTCCATTAAGTGCCCCACCGGTGACGTAGTTTACTTAACCTCTAATATCCTTAAGTGCTTCTAAGAGTACTTTACCAATTTACTCAAATAATTCTTCCTTTCCTCAATCCACATATATGGCTCACTTTTACTCTAAGACAGGTTTGCCATCAATATCCTTCCAAGTGCTGCAGAATTTAGAAGACGCCTTCTCATCTGAGGAGTTAAATGAGGTTGTCTCTTTCTTGCCTCTGGGTTTGATGTATATACTGTACATCCATGAGTCCTTCCACATTCATTTCTGCTTACATGCATTATTTGTGCCTGAGCTACAGTACTATCTCACTTACTAACACAGATGCCAAACTCTATGCCAAAATTATAGCAATGTGCCTTGAGCTATTTCTTGGTGATCTGATCCCCCAGGATCTGGTAAGGTTTATGCTTACTAGAAAGGCACTGGATAATACTTAAGACAATGTAGGTCTTGTGTCATTGGAATTACATCAATTCTCCTGTTTGCTTGAAAATTAAAGAAATGGTGCTCAGACATTATGCTGGCTGCGTTTCACCAACAGACTTGCACTATGCAATACAGTGCACGCTATCCAAGTTCTCAAATAGTCAAACAGCTGTGCCGATACCCCAATATTACGATTGATTTTAAAATGTAATAAGCTAATATTGTTTTCACACAATGCAACATAAACACACACATTAACCACATAATACAACATTCCAAAACGTAAATAAATATATATATATATATATATATTGCCCATAGAACGTCAGCAAGATATTGGCATCACATAAAAGGGCTAAGTGTATGACTTACATAACTTTGCGATACAACATCTCTGTTATATATATATTATACAGTGAAGAAAATTATTATTTGATCCCTTGCTGATTGTGTAATTTTGCCCACTGACAAAGACATGAACAGTCTATAATTTTAACACTTAGAGATAGAATATCAAAAATAATATCCAGAAAATCACATTGTATAAATTATATAAATTTATTTGCATTTTGCTGAGAGAAATAAATATTTGATCCCCTACCAACCAATAAGAGCTCTGGCTCCTAAAAAACAGTTAGATGCTCCTAAGCAACTCGTTACCTGCATTAAAGACAGCTGTCTTAAATAGTCTCCTTTATAAAAGACTCCTATCCACAGACTCAATTATTCAGTCAGAATCTAAACTCTACAACATGGGCAAGACCAAAGAGCTTTCTAAGGATGTCAGGGACAAGATCATAGACCTGCACAAAGCTGGAATGGGCTACAAAACCATAAATGGAAGAAATACAAAATGACTGTCAATCGACATCGATCTGGGGCACCATGCAAAACCTCACCTCTTGGGGTATCCTTGATCAGGGGGAAGGGGGTGGGGGGGTCACCTAAAACTACAGGGGGGAATTGTTAATGACCAAACAACGGGGACACTCCCAAAGAAAACCATTTGGCAAGACTTTACCCGAAAAGGTTTAAAATCCTGCATTCCCAAAAGGGTCCCCCTCTCAAAAAGGCACATGTGCAGCCCATCGGGGGGGTTGCCAAAAAACACCTTAGGGGTTTTTGGAGGAGGGGGAAAGTGCTGTGGTCAATGCACACAAATTTACCTTGGGATTAACTCAACTTGTGTGTTTGGGGAAGAAAGATTTTGCCTTTTACCCAATAACACCTCCCCACTTCAAGCATGGCCATGGAAACATTGGGCACATGTAAACTCGCCACTGGGAGCAAAAAACTTTTTTCCACGCTCAAACTGAAAGCTGCGCCTAAAGATGCCCCCGCCCAGGGCCTCATACATCGATGTAAAGTCCACCGCACCTCGCCAGAGTTGAGGCACTCAAAACTTGGCGCAGGCGGGACGCACCTAAATTCGCCCCCAAGGGGGGCCCTCATACATGCGGTGAAAATCCACCCGTCCCTCCCCCAGTTTTTAATGCAGTGGGGGATTTAGGCCAGTGCGGCGGCCCTGACATGTATTCCATTCGAGACGGCGGGAAAACAACGAAAATCATTAAACATGTTATGAAAGCAAAAAGATTCTTTTTTCAAATGAATGAATGAATAAAGTGAAATACAAAGCTGCTAAAAGAAAAAAAGTAAAAAGTAGTAAAAAAAGTGATCATTTAAAATTAAAGGAAAAAAATAAGATCGCTCAAAAAAATAAATCTCAGCCTCACTCCCGGGGCATGGGGTATGAAAAAAAAAAAAACTTTTTTTTTACTGTAAAACATTTTCTGAAAAAGAGCTCAAACTTTTTTAAAAAATACATAAAAAAAAACCTTTCCAAAAATCAAAAATGGGCTATTCAGGGAATTTTTATATTTAAAATTGCCGGGGAAAAAAAAAGTAATTCAAGTTCTTAACTCTTCTCATTGTCGAAATAAACCAGCCCAAACAAATAGGAGCGACATGACCATTAAACCATGGAGAAGTATTGCCAATCAAAAAAAAAGGCGGGCAGTTCAAAATACATAAAAAAGGCAGAAAAGAGCGATTGGTTGACTAGCGGGGGCTTGGCATACCCCAATCAGAATAGGACACGTGAACCATTTTAACCATGGGGAAGGGATGACCAATCAAATGCAAAGGGGGGGACAGTTCAAAATACAGTAAAAAAGGCAAAAAAAAGAGCTGTTTGGTTTGGGGCTAGCGGGGGCTTGGGCAAATTCCCGGGCCCCCCCAGTCCAAGGGGGGCGGGTGGGGCTACTTTTTTCCCATTTTTGCCCTAGGGAAAAAATGGGGGCACTAAAATTTAAAGCCCCGTAAAGGCAGGGAAAGTTTTTATTTAAAATAAATCTTTTTTTATTGGGTGAAAAATTTCTCGTAAAAACAAAAACCTTCTATAAACATAACCCACTCAAATCCCAACAATGCGTTTGTGCCGTCACCGGCGCTACATCAGAATTGCGAAATAGAAAATTCCCGGGAAAATTTAACATTTAATTTCCCAAAATTCTGTAATTTGCTTCTTTTGGGTCGGCATATCCCACCAATCAAAAAAGGGAAAGCGACAGTGACCCATTATAACCAAAGGGAGAAGTATTAAACCAATCAAAAAACGGGGCGGGACATTTTAAAAAATTACAGTAAAAAGGCAAAAAGGAGCTGTTATTTTTAGCTGGCGGGGGCTTGGCATCCCCCCCAATCAGATGCAACTACTTTGCCCCATTGTAGTCAATCGAAGTTTGGGGGCAATGAAATCTCGGCTCTCAGCGCCGGGGTCTTGGATTTATGATTAAAAAAAAAATGGGTTTTTTATTATTTTTGTAAAATTTTAAACTAAAAAGGGCTCAAACCTTTATAAAAAAAAATCCAATAAAAATCCCTAACAAGCGTTTGTCGCCGTCCCCGGCGTTTTACTTCAGGAATTCATATTGTAAATTTGGGGGAAAAACGTAATTAAAAAAATTCTGAAGCCCTCTCTTTGGTCGGCATAAACCCCAATCAAAATAGGGCAAACAGTAAACCCTTTTTAACCTAGGGGAATTTAGTTTTCCCCAATCAAATAAAAAGGGGGGACTTCAAAAAAACATTAAAAAAGGCAAAAAAGAGCTAAAGGGTTGAGCCCAGGCAAACAGATATGAATCCCCCAAAATCATATGTATTCCCGTCATTTTAGTGGACAAGAAGGGCGCGTTTGAAAGGGCCCCCAAAATTGTTTTACGTTTTAGGGGAAAAATTTTCTAGTACTGTGATTGTTGGGTAAAGGGGGCTCGCCCTTCCCAGCCAATCAGGGGTAACTACTTATCTCATAGAGTTCTAAAAGGGGAAAAAGAAATGCAGAGCGAGCCCCGGGTTTGGTTTGGGTTTTAAGTTAAAAAGGGGGGTTTATTTATTTAAAAGGGGAGAGCGAGCGACCTCTTAGGGGTTTTCTAATCCCAATTCTTAATAAAACTGAAACCTTTGGCAAAAATCAAATTTTTAAACTCACAATTTTGAAACCGATCTGTAAAAAAATTTAAAAAAATTAAAAAAACAATAATTTGGGGGAAACGAAAATAAAAAATTAAAATAAATTCCCCTTAAATTCTTTTTTATTTTTTTTTTTTTCGTTCCCACCATTTTTTAATTTTTCAGGCTAAACCCGAAAAATTTAAAGAATTTTTAAAAATTTGAAAAACCCCTTGGGAATTTTCCCAAATTTTTTTTTTTTGGTTTTTTTTTCGTTAAACCCCCCCCCAACCCCAAAAATTTTTACGTTCATTTTTTTCCCCCCTCGGACAACTTTGTGATCTTTCCATTAATTTCCGGCCCCCAAAAATTTTCCCCTTTTTTTTTAATTGCTTTTAAAAAACCTTCCCCCCTTTTCGTTGGCTCTCCCCTTTGGTTTTAAATTTTAACGCGCCCTTTTAACGGGAGCCAAAAAACAATAAAAAATTAGTTTCCCCTTGCATTTTTTTTTCCCCAAATTAGAATCCCCTGCCCCCAACCAATTTTAAGTATTAAGGAAAAATTTATTTTTCCAAAGAAATTTAAAAAAAATTTATTTCTTTCCCTCCCCCCTTGTTCCCACCCCCAAAATTTGCCCAAAATACAAATTAGTGGTTGTTTGCGGGCCAACTCCCCCCGGGGTTTTAAAAAAAAAAATAAAGCTCTTTTCTCCCTTTTTTACTGTTTTTTTTGAACTTCCCCCCTTTTTTTTTTTTTGGGTTGGCCCAATTTCCCCCCCCCAAAGGGTTTTTATAATTTTCCACGTCGCTCCTTTTCTGTTTTGGTGGTTTTGCCAAACCAATGAGAACCCTTTTAAGAATTTGAATTACTGTATTTCCCCTTTTTTCCAAATCCAATTCCTGATTTGGCCCTTTTTGAGGGAAAGGATTTTAAATTTATGTTTTTTTTTTAGAAGGTTTGACTTTTTTCGGAAATTTTTTAAAACTTAATAAAAAATTTTTTTAATAATACCCCATCCCCGCAACTGGGGGAAAAAGGAAATTTTTTTCGATTTCTTATTTCCCTTTTTTACTTTCCCCTTATTTAAATTCCCCCTTTTTTAAATAAGCAAAAAAATTTTGCTGGATACCGTTGTTCCCCCTTTCCAAACTCTGCTACAAAGTTTTTTGGGAAAAAAAACCCCCCCCTTTTTAGGGTCCCCCTTTTTTCCATTTGGGCCCAACACCCCAAGGGGCCCAAATGGCTGCTAAACTTTCCCAACCCTGGCTCCGAAAAGGGGAAATTGAATGGGGCCCCAATTTTTGCCCAAAAAAAAGGGACCCCCCGGAAAACTGCCCCCTTTTTTTTTGGGGGTTATTTTTTGTTTGGGGCCCCCAAAATATTGGAAATTTAAAAAGGAACCTTTTTCCGAATTAATTTATTAAATTTTTTTTAAAACCATTGTCACTCTAGAAAAATAAAACAAATTTTAGATATTTTATACCCTAAACTTTCCTTTACCCTTTGGGCCCCGTAAATCAAATTTAAATATTTGGATATAAATATCCCCCCGAGATCTGATGTTTGTGTTAGTCTTCCTTTTTTTTTTAGGGGGGACCCTTTAAACCCCCCCCAGAGGTAACTTTCTTTCCCTTGGGGTTTAAAAGACTTTTAAGGGAAAATATATGATTAGGGCCCCATAGAGGCTTTTCTAAATTGCTTTTAAAAGGGGTGTAGAATTTCCCGAATTAATGGGGCCTGTTCTACTCGGGTCATAGTTTTTGGGGCTTTTTTTAGTTCTACTACGAAAACCAGGCCAGGTAACCCCTTTTAAAAATTGGTCTGGGGTTGGGAGTATAGACCTAGTTTTGCTGTCGTCCCCGTAAAAATTTTGTAAAATTTTAAAGGTTGTGTTGCAACACGCCCCCCCGAACGCCTCCACAAAAATTGGGGGCCCTTACAAAGTGCCCCAGGCGCGCAAAAAAGTGCCCTTTTTTTTGAGGGCCCCTTCCATACATTAAGAGAACAAAAGAGTACGACTGGCCAAAATTTTTAATATTTCGGGAAACCATTTAAATTTTTTTAGCACTGCCTTAAACTCCTGGGCATTTAAAATTTAAATAGAGCTTTAAAAAGGTTTTTCCCCTGGAATTTCTTTCAACTTCTTTTATACGACATCCAAAAGTTTGGTGGATGTTTGAGACCTTTTGGTTTCCTCCACCACCATTTGAGGATGCCCTGCAGATGCTCAATAGGGTTTAGGTCTGGATAAATGCTTGGCCAACCCATCACCTTTAAAACCCCCAAATTTTTTTTGTCAAGGCCCGTGGCTCTTGAAGGAGGTTTTCCCGGGCTTATTATTTGGAAAATTGCCCTGATGCTTCCCGTTTCCCCTATGTCCAGTTTTTGTTGAAATTTCTTTGGTTTTTCCCAAAATTTAAAACTACAGCCCCCCAGCAAGCGCACTCAGCAGCACCACCAATTTTTGACTGGGAGGCAAAGCACCCCTTGTCTTTTTACCCATTTAAAAAAAAAAAAAAAACCTTTTGGGTTTCCTTTCCCCAAAACCTTGACCCATTTGAAACAAAATAAGTTTATTTTGGGGCTAAATTTTTCCAGGAAAATGGGGTTTCCCGTAATTTCCCTGTCCTTTGTTGCTTGTCCCCTTACCCAAAATGTTCACTGGGTTTTTTTTTTCGGGGCAATTCAACTTTAGAAAAATTTTGTTCTGGGCGACACCCTGCGACCAATTTTATTTCAGTGTGTGGTGTATAGTCTGAGCACTGACAGACTGACCCTGCCACACCTGTAACCTCACCAGTAATGCTGGCAGCACTCATCTCTGGACGATGCTGAGCACATTTTTGCATTTAAATTTTTTGGTTTAACCCCTGGTGGGGGGCCTTTCGGAGTGGGCCTGAAACTCATTTTCAAGGTTTTGTCAAAACTTTTTTATTGCCTAGGCTTTGACAAACCTAAACGCGACCCCCCCAGCTTTTGGGAAACTAAAACTCCCATCATTTCCCCCCTGTTTTTTAGTTTTATAAATTCATTTGCCCCGTTTTTAGTTTTCCCCAAAAGCGGAGGGCCCCTTTTGAGGATGCCTGTAGGGGCCTTTCCCTCTTTTTGTAAAGCAAAAATTTTTTTTTTTTTTTTTTTAGATCCGCAGACACTTCTTTGTATAAAAATGCCACCCTTGACCAGTGACCCGGGATGAGAAAATTGAGAGGACAACAAACCAATTTAACATACTTCTCCATTCCACCTGGGGAAAATTGTGAACTCATAAAAACACATTACATTGCAGAGGGAAAATGGAAAAATGGACACAATTTGTCCATTTTGACTTAGGGTTTAATCACTTTTGTTTTCCCGCGGTTTTGGAAAATTGAAAAGTTTTTGTGAGGTTTTTTTGAGGGGAAACCAATTTAATTTTCTATTTTACAACTGGGATACTGGCAAAACCCTTTTCATTGTATCAGAATTTCATATCTTAAGTGTTGTCCCATACAAAGATATTGGAAATTTTGTGAAAATTTAAAATTTTTTGGGGTTTTTTCCCAAAAATTTCAATTTTCCCCTAAGGGCTATCCCTCTGAAAGCAAAATACCCCAAATTTTATTGGAATCCCAGCCCCTTCCCCTACTATCTTAGCAAAAATTTTTTCCCTTTTAAACACTCTCAATTTTAAAAAAAAAAATTCTAAATTTGGTTTTTTTTAGGGCCCTTAAAAAAAAACCATTTAAAATGTTTCCCATGTTTCTTTTCCCCAAATCCCAAAAACAAAATTTTTGTTTTATTTTCTAATATCAAAAAGAAAGGAAATTTTGTTTCCGTCCCTTTTACCAAAATAGCTGAACCAAAAATTTTTTTTAAAAGAAACTTTCCCCTTTCCTTTTATGACAAAAACCCCCACCTTGTGCAAGGCAAAAAAAGATAACCCCAAATCTTGATTAGACAATGTTTTTCTAAAATTGTGTTTGAGATTTTAGTCCCCAAACTACCCAAACATCATGACCCTTTTTTGAAAGAGAATTTTTCTTTATACAGGGGGGTTTTTGGGAAAAAGAAAATTTTTTAATTGAATTTTTAAATTTTTGGATAAAGAAATTTTCCATACCACCCCAAATGCTTTCTTGAAAACCAGGGCGTTCCATTGCAAAGGCTATTTTTTCATTTTTCCCAAGAAGGAAAAACTTTTAAAATTGAAGATTTTTTTCTCCCTGAGTCACTCACTTGCTTAAAGAAATTCATCAGATGAATTAAGAGCTATCTGCACTGCCACAGGGACAGAATGGGTACCATCTCCCCAACTCCTACTTAAAGTTTGTAATCCCTGTATAAAACTAATAGGGTTCTTCTCTTAAATTATTTACTAAACTTTACCTCCCATTTCCTGTTCAGGCAATGCGTTGTTCTACAGTAGTGATTGGCATATCATCTCTGCTATTCTTAACTGAGCCTCTTACATTGATGCAGGGGTTTTAACAGCAGGACACAAAATTACAGAGCTTTAAAGATTTACATTTTGTCAGTCACCATCCCGACCAGGACTGGTAGAACAAAAATGGTCAGCAACCCAGGAAACATTCTGCTAAATAAGCTGGAAATAAAAACTGCTCTAACTTGGGAAAAAAGCAAAATCAGAACCACATTTGTATTTGATAATTGTCTTTATTTACCTCTGCCTACATGTTTACATCTGATTAATGATATGGAAATACCCCTTTCGGTATCAATTAGTAATGTTGTCTATATCTTTGTACAGGTATCATTGACCTCTGATGTACAATTGGTGACTTTAGTAGGTTTGTGCCATTCCCTTGATATCACTGAGCAGATAGAATATGCATCTTAAATGGTAATGTCAAAAGAATGGCAATGGACCACATTTTGGATCTCATGTATGCAAACTGTCTAGGTCTAAGACTTTCTTTGTTTTCCATAGCAACCAATCAGAGCTCCCCTCTTTTTTTCAGAGTACTACATGAGATGAAAGGAGAGCTCTGATTGGTTGCTATGGGCAACAAATAAAGTCTTAGACCTAGACAGTTTGCTTACATAAGGCCTTTTGTGTCTGGTGCCAGAAGCATACACATTCACTAAATAGGGCATACGTAGTCCAATCAGGACTACTTTTGCCCTATAGAAGTTAATAGCCCATATGGTATCCATCAGGATAATTTTTTACGGTATTTCAGTGGAAACTGAATATAGGAGCCAAAAATCGTATGTGAATGTGATCTTAGTTGTCTGTTTAATTTTCTTTTGGCCATGCAATATGATTAGGAATATGATTAAAATGTAAGTATTACTGAATATCTAATATCACATGTAGAAACATCAAGAAATAAGACAACAAAAATGAGGTGGTTACCAATACTGTGTAAGAACGGGTCAACATCAAGTCAAAAACCTTCTGTTATTAAGAAGATTCCTGGGTGCTGTAACAAGTATATTATAGAGGCGGGATACTGCATAGAAAAATAGTGTAGAAGTCAGTTTATTGCATTCAATAAATAAGGCGTAGCTCATAAATTCTGTTTATATTTGAACACCCTTTCTATTTCCCAAAAATATTATGAAGCATCTACTTTTGCCCATTACAATGTCTTTTAAATAACACACATTTTTTAGTTACAGCCTGGAAAAGAACATTTTTTGTTGCACGAAAGTTCCAACAGTATTTTAATAAGAAAAAAAAATAGTCACAGACAAAAATTCTGGGCATAATTACTTTATTTTTTCATATCTTTGGACTCTGCTTATCTTGACTTTTAAGTTAAATTGTATGAGTTGCTTCAACAACTACTAGTTTCCAATCAAAAACACAGAAACACATTGTTGAAAAAATGAATCACCTTTTCCTTACAACTGTGTTTATTTAGTAATTTTTCGACAAGTTATTTGAAGTCAGCACATTCTTACCAAAACATTTGTAGAAAAAGTCAAGTTTCATACCAGTATAATTTCATATTTTGCTATATTTTGATCACATGCCATTTGTTTCACTGTATTGCCCAGACATTGCAACATAGTAATATAATTTCACAATGGATTTGATCTGACATTCCATGGCTGCCAAATGCTATTGGTGATTGGGTTTCCCAAATTAGAAACCACCTGCATGTTTATGGCACAGAGAGATTAATTTAACCACCTGGATGTTGCTTGCTAAATGCTTAAAATTCCATTGCTTTATTTGGCAAGAAATTGTGCATTTCACACAACATATTTACACAAGCTAATTGACTTATTATTGGACTGCTTTCTCTCTGAGTTTATGGGCTGGTTAATGGTTTAAACTATTAAAATATCATGAAGTTTTGCAAAACAAACATAAAATGCTATATCTGTGACCTATTATTACAATAAATATAAATAAAAATGATCGATCTTTGATGGAATAGGGGTAGTTTCACATAGCATGTTTAACATTTTTTTCCTAAAACCTAAGCAACCCGATGTTAGTTGGCAGATATAAGGGGAAAAATAAAATCTACTACAAATGTTGCTGTTTATTCTTAATGGCGGTTTTCTCCCAAACCACTTTTGGTGCAGTTTTTTTCTTGTCAGTTGCTTTTATTTCTAAATGTTTGTAGTATTTTACTCCCGTAGGCCTCCCATATGTTTGTTTTTTTTCTTTTTGTAGCATTTTTTTCACATTAAATAATATATTAATCATAAATAGAGATGGGCGAATTGATTCTAACGAAGTGGAATTCGTTTAGAATTTCAGGAAAACTTCGGTTCTGAACGAAGTCGAAGTATGGGGGACTTCGGGTGAACGAAGTGTGCTTTTGATTGATAAAATGGCTGGGGACACATGGCGCTACATGGGCAAAGCACTCTGGGAGAAAGAAGGGCATAGCCTGCATGCCCATGTGCAGAGATGAAGCCAAATCAGAGACGGCGGGATTCCGTGACGTCCCCGCATTATATAAATCCCTCGGACGCTGGGAGCTCAACCGTCTCACTGTACTGATCAGGAAGGTGCGGGCCGCGGTTTGATTTTTTACTGAAGAAACTGATTTTTATACAGCGTTTTTTGGGGGGGTGTCTCACTTGTCTCAGAGACTGCTTCTCTTAACGTTCTATTTCTGATTTTTTTGGGTATTGGATCTGAAATCCATGTGCGTCCACTGCAGCTGATTACATTTAAATCCTATATGCCACAGCACATTGAATTTTCCAAGGGGATCTAAGCCAGTTCCTGTTGTATTAATTTAAAGAAACAGTGTTTTTACAATAAAAATACAACTTCATTTGTGGCTGCTCAATTCTTTGGATATCACAAGGCATTATGGGAAAGGGGCTGAGAAGCCCACAGCGCCCTTTACATCCAGGGGTTAATTAAGCATTGTTATTCAGCTGTAGTGACTCCAAGAAACCGTCATATTCAACGCCAAAATAAATACATTTTTCCTGTAGCCAATTTCACAAGCGAAGGTTAATTACAATTTTATCTCTTGTTGTGTAGCGTAAAAAACACGCCATTGTAACACGCTACAAAGCTACTAGTTTGTGGTGGCTCAATTGTTTTTGCGGCAATTTACATCCAGGAGTTTTAATTTAAGCGTTGTTTTTCAGCTGTGGTGATCCAAGAAACCGTCATTTTCAACGCCAAAAATATATACATTTTCCTGTAGCATAATTCAGAAGCGAAGGTTAATTACAATTTTAAACTCTTGTTGTGTAGCGTAAAAAACACGCCATTGTAAAAATTTCTACAAAGCTACTAGTTTGTGGTGCTCAATTGTTTGGCGCAATTTTCACCAGGGTTAATTAAGCGTTGTTTTTTCAGCTGTGGTGATCCCAAGAAACTGTCATTTTCAACGCCAAAAATATACATTTTTCTTGTAGCATATATTCAGAAGCGAAGGTTAATTACAATTTTATCTCTTGTTGTAGCATAAAAACACGCCATTGTAACACACTACAAAGCTAAATAGTTTGTGGTGGCTCAATTGTTTGGCGCAATTTTCCCTCCAGGGTTAATTAACGTTTTTTTTTCACTGTGGTGACCCAAGAAACCGTCATTTTCAACCCCTAAAATATACTTTTCCTGTAGCAAAATTCAAAAGAAAAGGGGTTAATTACAATTTTATCCTTGTTGTGCGAAAACCACCCCATTGAAACATGCACAAATTATAGTTTGTGGTGGCTAAATTGTTTGCCGAAATTTTTACATCCGGGGTTAATTAAGCTTGTTTTTCAGCTGGGGGTGCCCCAAAGAAACCTAATTTTCCCCGCCAAAATATATACTTTTTTCCGGTAGCAAAATTCAGAAGCGAAGGTTAATTACAATTTTTATCTCTTGTTGTTTGTTAAAAAACACTGCTAGTAAACACGCAAACAAAGCTCTATTTGTGGGCTCAATTCTTTGGGCAATTTAACACCAGGGGTTAATTAAGCTTTTTTTTTGCGGGGTACTCCAAGAAACCGAAATTTTTCACCGCCAAAAAAATTACTTTTTTCCCCTGTGCCTAATTCCAACAAGGGTTAATTAAAATTTAAATTCTTTTGTTACGAAAAAAAAACCGCCATTAAAAACCCTACAAAGCTACTAATTGTGGTGGCTCAATGTTTGACGCAATTTACACCCGGGGGTTAATAAGCGTTTTTTTTCATGTGGTGATCCCAAGAACCGCATTTTCACGCCAAAACATATACATTTTTCCGTACCTAATTCACAACAAAATTAATTTCAATTTTTTCTCTTTTTGTGTGGCGTAGAAAACATGCTTTGTAACACCACAAAGCTAGTAGTTTTTTGGTTCCCAAAATTTTTTTGCGAAATTTTTACATCCAGGGTTTTTTAAAGCGTTGTTCGCATTTTTACCAAAAAAAAAAACTTTGTTTTTCACCGCCACAAAGTTTTTCTGTAGAAAAAATCAAACCAAAATTGTTAATTAAAACCTGTTTGTGTTTTTAATTTTCCCATTTTAAAATACAAAATTTTTTTTAAAAGGGTTACATAAAATTTTAAATTTTTCCCTGCCCATTTTTTGGACCCAAATTTTATACCCAAAGGGGGTTCCCAAAGATTTTTTACGGGGTTTTTTTTGGCTAAAATAAAAAGGGTTTGTGTATTTTTTCATATAAGATATCTTCATCAAACATGTCTGTAAAATTTTAAAACAAAAAAAGGGTCAGCAGGGAGGGGGGCGGGTCTTCCCCTTGGGGAAGGGGCAGGGGCCTAAACATTCCGGCCCCCGGGTCGCAGCACAGAAGGGGACGCCCGCAGCAGGGGTCACTCTTTTTGGGGAAACAACTCCCCGCTGTCATCTAGGGGGCCCGTGAGTTGTTCACAACCAAAAAAGGGTTCTTGTTTGGGTTTGACTAGGTCTCCATTTCCCCTCACAGATGACACCCTGAAAACCCCACCCAAGATCGGTGGGAAGTCAGACACAACCCTTAGTTGGAATGGCCCGGGGGGGGTTCACCCGGCCCTCACCTGTCCTCAACCCCCTCTGTCCCATCGGGTTTCCCCCTCACCATAGATCTCCCTTTGTGGTTTTGGGCTCCCCACTTTTATAGGGGAGGAAAACCCCAATTTGAGGGGGGCAGTCGCAGCTATTTGGGGAGCGAAGAAAGGGGGCCAAATATCCCCTGCTTCTTGCAGTAGGCGGCAAATTTAAAAGATTTTGGAAAGGGCAGGGGAGGTAAATTTTTGTGGGGGGTCACCTCTCATACCAAGCCCGGTGATGAGGACAGGGGGGGGAACGTTTAAACACAAATGGGATAAAGATGTAGCCAAACCGGGCATTTGGGGGCCCGGGTGGGGAAAGGGGCTTCATCATCGTCGGAGAAAAAGGGGGCCGCAGCTTGCGCATCAGGCAGCAGCAAAACCCAGCAAGGGGGTCGTGGGCCCAGTCGCAGAGATAGCAGCAGTGGGAGGGGGACCCAAAAGGGGGGCTAGGGGGAAAAAAAACCCTCTTCGCGGTCCAAAAAAGAAAAAAAACGGCACGGGGCCCCGGGCGGGGGGCAGGGTGGCATAAGTCACTCGGGTGCGGAGCGTTGGGAAAAATGGGATACTCGGCGGGGGGTGGGCAGTTTTTTTCTAAGAACACCCGGAGGACCAATATGGGGTATATGTAAATTTTAAAAGCGGGAAATAAAGGGCGTGGAAAGGGGAGAAAAACGGGCAAAAAGGGCCCCTGCGTAAAACACTGCAGCGCCCACCCCCGGGTGGCCTGGGGGGAAAACGTGGCCCCAGATGGGGGGGGGTCCATCCTCCCGCCGCAGCAACAGCACAGCCCCCAGGGGCCCACGCATCCCCTTTGGCACCAGTAAAGGGCTCCACCACCTCTCCCCAAAAGGGAAAGCTGTTTCTCTTTGATATCACCCCCAAAATCCAGATCCCCGGCTCCTCGCAATCAGGGGTCCCAATTTCGTTCATCGAGGGGGAATTGCAAAGAGAAAACTTAGCTCCAACCACCCTTTGGTGCACAGGGGACCGTGCTCCTGCCCCAAACTTTTGGGTTTACTGCGTCCCCCCCTTTTTCCAAAAAATTGGTTTGAAATGCCCCCTTTTAAGAACTAATGGTTTTGTCCCCAAAGCCGGGGGATGGGGGAAAGTTCCAAGCCGTAATTTTTTTTTCCCAAAAATGCATTCCCAGCACTTCAAAATATGTAAACAAAGGGGTGGGCCAGTCCTTGAGCTTATGGGTTTTTGTTCCAAGGTGCACGCAGCGGGGACGCTGGAGCTGTAATTTACGGGTAGGGGCCTTTTTTCCCTTTTGGCCCACTGGGGAAATTTGGGGCCCCGGGCCCAGGCACAAAAACCCCAACCTTCGACGGGAAACCCGCTTTCCCCTCCACCCTTGTCAACTGGGGCTCCTGCGCCAATGTCCCCCCCTTTTTCCTCCCCACCACCTTTCCAGCCCCCAAAATTTCTGCCCCCATCATCCCAAACATGTTTAGGGCACAGGGGTTTGCCCACGCATTCAAACACCTGGTTTTTCCCTTTGGGCGAACAAAAGTTACCAGGGGAAAAAACGCCCCCACCCATCAGCAAGAAATCGTTGGTTTTTTTGGGCTTTCCCCCGTCCAACGAAAATTTTTCGGAACCTGGTGGGGACAAGGGGAGGGAACATGGTGCCGCGCTGCACCGGGGAAAGGGAATTTTCCATGCCCCCTCCCATGGCGCAATTTGTTAATTTCGGGTTTGTGAAAAATTTTCCCGAAGTTTTTCCCCCGATCTTCGAAGATTTGGAAAACCCCCGGGAAACTGTGAAATGAATTTTACCTTCGTACAAAGCCAGAAACACCCTGGATTTTCCAAGCGGCAGAAAGGGCCTCCCCAACAAATTTGGGAATGCGTTGTTTCCCCCCGGGGTTTCCACCCTGAATTTGGCCCCGGACTGTTTGAACAGAGAAAGGTCATTAAGAATTTTTGATAAACCAAAAAAGGGACAGAATTTACTCCCCGGGAAAACCTTTGATGTCAGCCAGTGGAGCTCATGCTTTAAAACCTCCGTTTGTTAAAGGCCTTTTCGGGGGGAGGCAACTTATTTTTTCGGGTCCCCTGGACTACGGGGATGAATAACGAAATTTCCCACTCTTCATGTCCGGGAACCGATTAAAAAATGTTTTGGGGCAGGGGACGGAGACTTTTGGGCACAAACATCTCGCGGGAAACATGGGGGTCCGGGGGGGACTAAATGGAGGAGGAGGGGGCCTTGGGGAGCAAACATTGTCGGTGAAATGAGTGGTTTTTTTCCCCTCCCCGGGTGAAACAAGGGGAAAGGAGGGGGAAGCAGCTGGAGGAGCTAAAAGGAGATGGGGGGAAGACGGGCAGATACCAGCAAGCAACCCTGGCCCTATACAGTGGAGATGGAGGCAGGGAGCCCTCGGGGTCACTTTTCCCGATGGCCCGCCGCATGGCCCGATTTCTTCAGCGCTTTACGTTTTCTACTGCCGGGTGCCGGGGAAGGTGGGGGGGGGCGGAGCAGTTTCCAGCTCCATCAAACAGCAAACTAAGTTGGAGCATGATAGCAAAAAAACCTTTTTTTTTCCTTTTCCCCCCCCCCCCGCCCCCCCCCCCCCCTTAGGAGGGCATTTGCCAGCCCGCAGCGCGAAAGGGCCTGGGCAGGGCCCTGAAACCCAAAAGTTGGGGCCCCACTTGGGAAAAAACTCGCCCCCCGTTAAAGATCGTGGACTTCTGGGGAGCCAAAAATGGGTGGGGTGGGGCCCCAAAAAAGCCCCGGGTTTGGGATGGAGAACTTTTTCCGCCCGGGCCGTAGTTTTGGCTTTAAAGGGGGTTTTAAGGGGGCGGGGCCATTCTTACCCCCAAAAAAAAACCCCCGCTTGTCCACGGGAAAATTTTGGGCTTACCCCGGACCATTTTTCAAGAGAAAACAGCGGGGGGTTGGCCCCGGATTTTCCCCACACCCAAAGCCTTAGGCGTCAGACAAAATCAAACCAAGACGCCTCACCCAAAATGTGAAAAAATAGTTGGGTTCAACTACCTGCCTCCAGCCACTATTTCTGATTGCCCGCCACCACTCCTGATCCACACATCTGCTGACAGGTTCTCCATCTGCCACCAACCATCGTTTACGAGGACTGGTATTGCCACCCACCTCCACACAGTGTCATTGTCCCACGTCAGTGGCCTACTCCTGTATTTTGTGCCACCTCCAGAATTGAATTGTTGCCACTGCCTGACCCTCATCGCTGCTGGCTGTGGCTGCTGCCGTGACCTACACACTGTGGTCATTGTGCCACTGTCTGACCCACTGCTGACTGTGGCTGCTTCCGTGACCTACACCTGTGTCAGTTGTGCACTCTCTGAACCTCATGCTGCCTTCTGTGGCTGCTGCTGTGACCACCACGACTGTGTCCATTGTCCCAACTCTGTGACCTAGCTCCTTGTTTTTTTTTTTTCCACTCCCAAATGTCATTGTGCCACTGTCTGACCTCGATGCTGTTTGCTTGGCTGCTGACGTGACCTTCCACACTGTGTCATTGCCCCCACTCTGTGGCCTACTGCCTGTTTGCCACCTCCAAATGTCATTGTGCCACCGTCTGACGCTCATGCTGCTGCAGTGGCTGATGACGTGACCTACACACTCTGTATTGTGGCCACGTCTGACCTCAAGCTCTGCTGCCGTGACCTCCCCACTGTATCATTGTGCCACTCTGTACCTATTCCTGTTTTTGTCCACCTCCAGAATGGTCATTGTGCCACTTGTCTGGACCTCATGCTGCTTGTGGCTGCTGCCGTCACCTCCACACTATTTCACTAATGGTATCCCCTAGCTTTCAGCTTGTTTTTTTCACTTTCCTCTGGCAGGACTTGATCGCAAACAATCCCGCTTCAGTTTTTTTGTCAGTTTTTGCCCTCTTAAGTGCCCAGGGAATTTTATAGTGAAGCGATTCAAGAAGCGGTCGCAACATTGTAAAAATAATGGGAAAGAACAAACCAACTCCTCTGCAAGTTAAGCATGCAAAAACGTTCACAAGCAACCCTGCAGCTCTGTGCAGCCTGGAATTATAGCTGTTTTTTACAACGTGAATACGTCAGAAGTAATTCGGAACTAAGTTATTTTGCCAAAAATTCGCCGAAGTGAACAAAACTAATTTCGGAAATTCGCCCATCCTATCATAATGTAATGACCATGAATATATGGAAAAATCGCAAAATTTGTGAACGCCCAGAAATGTAAGAACAAGTGCAAGAAGCATGAATAATGCCATTTCTATGGTTTTTAAAGTCAAAAAAGCCACAAAAAAAGTGTGTTTGAAAAAAACTCACAAAAAAACAGCTTTTAAGAAATATAAGAATATGGAGGACAGTTAAAAGTTGGACATGATTAAAACCTTTTAGACTTTCTTTCCTCCCTTTTCTCATTTTTGGTATGGGTTCACACGCGATATGCGGGCGCGCATTTCGCCACATATTTGCGATTAATAAGTGGCGAGATACGCGCTGCAATTATGGTAATCCATAGCTCTTATAGAGAACTATGGATTACACCTCGTCCCCCCGTGCGTACAATACAATCAAAATCTACGCGGCGGGAGATAAGTGACATGTCCCCCCCGTGCTTCAGGAGTACGCGCAACTCCCAAAACACTCATACTATACGGGTCGCAATCACGCCGTGTGAACATAGCCTTTGGCTGAAAAAAACCGCTTTCATTTTTTCCTGCTCGGTGCGTGTTTTTGTGTGATTTTTGTGGCATTTATACAAAATAATATACTTTAAGATACTTTTTTTGTGTCATTTTTTGGCTGCATTTTTATCAACAATGGTTTAATGGATTGCTTTCCATTACTACACAATCAAAATAGTTAGTGTAGATGTGGGGGAGCAGCACAAACAAAATGTACTGTTTTAAGTGGAGGGACATGCTATATGTGCATAGAATAGTTTGAACACAGATATTCTTCTAAGGGTATTCACATGACATATTTTGGCACATATTTTGGTGCATTTGAACCAAAATACGTGCTGAAATTCGCCCAAAACAATGTTCTATACAATTCTCATAGACTGCAATGTAAAATACACGCCATCATTCACAGAACATGTATTTTATCATTTTTGGAGCGCCTGAACTGTATTGATGTGTCAATTTTTTCAGGCGTATACGCACTGTGAAATAATAGAGTACAGAAATCTGCCTCAGGCACTACCCATCGCTTTCGCATTGAAATTCCACCCTAGCAAGCTTGTAATTTCAACAGTGCAATAAATGCATTTAGTGTCGTGCAAATGTACAAGCCACAAATATATCACATGAACACACCCTAAGGTTATGTTCACACGGCGTATTTTTGGGGGCTCGATTTTCGCTGCATATTACACATTAACCCAAATCGCGCCTGCAATTAATGGTAGTTTCATATCTCTTAGGTGAAAGCTATGAATTATGTCTGTCTCCTCTGGCATACAATGTACTGTACGACGGTAGAGAGAAGTGGCCAGGAGAGAGAGTGGCTTAAGCGCCGCTGATAATAAAAGTGAATGGGGCCAGCCCGTGCACTTAGAGTAAGCCCTGCCCACGCTTACTTTCTAAAAGCACCCGCGATACAGCACATACAGTATGCCAAACAATACGCCATGTGAACATAACTTAAGTAATGACCGACGAAATCAACTCATCACTCCAATAAAGTCCATTCATTAGTCTCTAGTCCAATGCTGATTTCTCCACAGGCATTTCTGTAGCCCAAATCTTCTTCTAGCAGTGCTTGGAGGTGCTGGCCTCCACCTTGGCTCTTCAGTTTCCTGGGCCTAGGTTGTGGTCACAGTAAAAATCCTGGCTTCTCCTTTCTTCAAATCACACAGATGCAACTACTCCACTACTACAACTCACCACATGTCATGTTTTCTCTTTTGCAACTCCATCTACTTTATTGCCCTATGTGTAGTTTCCAGTGACCCTGTCCCCCAGAAATCAAAGTGTAATGATCAAAATCAGGTCACCAAGGGAGCCTTCTTCAGCTGGGTATATTAAAGATAGATATTGACTGCATTTTGAAACTCACCACCATGTGGTTATTCAGGACAGGACATAATACAAACAACAGACCCCTTAGAACGCTTTCAAACAGTGCAGTTTTGATGCAGTTTTAACTGCACTGCAATTAAACTACCTTTTTTTCCAGCAAGCTTCTTTCAGTTGTTTAAATTGTTCAGAAAGGTGTTTCAAGGGAGTAATCAATTACTGTGTTTGAAGTCTTTGCAGATTACAAATACAGTAATTGATTACTTACTTTCCAAAGTTTATATAAGTAAAATAATCCTACTGGAAATAAAGGCAGTTTAATTGCTATGCAGTTAAAACTGCACCAAAACTGCACCGTGTGAAAGTCCCTTTACCAGGGAATAGGGGAAACATTGTGTGATGAATATGGAAAAAAACTAATTAGATCCAGCTTAATCACCTATTCCATGATAGCTCCACAAGTCAAATACTCTCAATCAAGATAGGAAGTGAGTCTTAGCAGGTGGTCCTGCTTCAAAAAGGCTCTTATCTTCCATTTCACACATGCTGCCAGACTTCATGGAACCCAGGACAACAACTTCTCCAACTAATCAAAGGTGTGAAGCTGATCAAAAGGCTGCGCCAATCGGTCCGGGACCAAAGTTCAATAAAGAATTATGGAACTACACGCCACATACCGGTCTCATATTCGAGACATGGGTCTCACTCCCTTCTGGGACCAAAGGATGGGGAGAAATGGAAAACAGCAACTAGGAACCTGGCAGCAAAGAGGCGTTGGTATCAACGCCAGATCCAATAATACCAGCACAAACTTTCTGTGACCTCCCCAACAGAAGTTAGGACGCATCTTAGGCCATTGGTCTGAGTACTCAGCTCAGAGGAGAGAGTAGGGCATGAGCCATGCCCAAAGACATTAGTGAGTGTTGAGTGGGTTTTGACCCAGACTAGGGTTAAAAGCATGTGCTTAACAGCAACTAGGGGTTGTCTTTTGAGGGAGTTATGTCATGGAGCATATCAGAAAGAACCAGAAACTTGTGTCATATGCCCCCATGTGGCTGCTCAGAACTAAGGCCTAATACCAGGTAACTGACCTTGTCTGTATATACTGTCTGTAACCCACACCTGTAATTGCATTTTAGACTTTTATTTATCTGTATTTACTGTATGTGTTATCTTGTCTAGCGTGTATTTAAGGCAAGTAAACATTCAACTTAATGTTCGACTGCTTTCTTATCTCAAACCACAAACATCTTGTGACAATCTACCGGGCTGACAGAACTCTATTTCACTGGTGATAGTGAAAAGGGCCTCTCAGCCCATCAGGGTTGTAAGCGAGTGTTGTGCCATGCCAGGCTCTTATCTGTCACTCCCTGTGCCCACCTGGATAAGAGGTGTCTGTGAAATGGTATCTAGCTGACCTCATGTACCCCTAGAGGGGACAGAACATTAGGTATATGTCACATATCGGGTCACGTTTCAGACCACAGCCAGAGGATCCTGACGCATCGACAAACAAACAGAGCCTGGTTCGTGACGCATGGATAGATTGTAACAAATAATAAGGCAAATCAAACATAGCATGAAGCATAATCACAACCAGTTGTACCTGGCAAAAGGTTACTTGGAACAACCTTTATCATACAATGCCAGAGACACTGGATTCACCAGTACATCAAACATGGTGCAGACCTGTAACCAATCAGCATATCCATTTCACCGGTAAAACCCTGCACTAATTGGCACTCTGTTAACGCTTCCCTAAATTACAGTACTGAATATTATTTGCTGCTCTATATCTTATCGTTCTAGGATGAATGTCTTCTTTGAATACCAGGTAAGTGTAGCTCCTTTTTATTTTTCTGTTACATTGTGTGCTGTACATGACATCGATGAAGCTGCTGTCATCAACGTAAAAACTGATTTACAGCTTTAAGCATTTTTTTCTGACTGTTTGTACATACAGATTTGCTTCAAACAAACGAAGAGGAAGTCCACTTCAACCAGTAGAGAAAATATGAGATACCTTTATTCTTAATGTACATTAAAACAGAGTCGACATGACATATGTAGTTGTAGTAAGAACGCGCTATCGCTTTTCGAAATTATTCCTTAATCATAGAGTATATTCATAACAAAGCTTCCTAAATAGACCTATATCCTCACATGTGCTAGGAAAAATAACTTAAAACCCTTGCACCTCTGGTATATTAAATGAAATATATAAAATATACGAAATCAAATATATAAAACGGTACAAAACCTGACAATAACATCAATATGTGATAAAAAACATCATGTCTCTCTGGTTCATACGCTGCCGGATAACGTAGCCTAAATGGTATTTCCACCATGTCCCTCCCTATTTAATCAATTTTTTGTTGTGATCACCACCTCTAAGCGGGCTTACACACATCTCTTCTCTCAGCCCGAAAAAGAAAATCCTGAAGTATTCCTATTATGATGTTCGGATGAAATCTTAGAGGCCATCGATATTCCCACATCAGTGGTTTTTGCTATATCAGACAGTGCCTTCGGGATCCTGATTTTTAAAAACGTGTTATGTACACCCAACATATTGCAAGATTGTAATCAGTACAGTAATTAGATACACATGAATTTATGTTACAATTGAAAATACAATGTAAAATTATGTTTAATATTGTTTTACAGATGAAATAAAAGTATTGTCGATTCTGCCATAAAGTTGCAAGCTATGCAAACACGAGTGTCCACATTTGTAAGAGCCTCTATGTAATAACCAGTCGGGTATTGGGTAATTCTGATAAGAATAAACTTGGTGACAATAGAGAACCAAGAGTTCTACCTTTCATAGAAACAAATTTTATACCCTCCTTATCTAAAAGTGTTTTCATATTATCCTGAGAGAAAAGTACAGTAGATTTTTCTTAATGATAGACACAATATCTTTAAATTGTGGACTATAGGGGGTAGAGAATACAATCTTATTTGATAGACTAGTATCTCTCTTATTTGTGTTAACAAATTTGTCGCGAGATAAATTAGCTACTTTCCGTTTGGCTCTATTTACACTCCAGTGTGGGTATCCTCTTTCCAATAATCGATCACATGTTTGACGCTCATATTCCTGAAATTTATGTTCTACTGAACAGTGTCTTTTAATTCTGATTAATTCTCCCACCGAAGATTTTTAATCACATGTGGTGGGTGTGACAAGATCCTGCCTGTAATATCGAGTTCCTTGCTGTGGGTTTCCGATATGGGAGAATATCAACCCCGCCCTGGTTATTACCACTCAAAGTGACATCCAAAAAGTTGACTTCATTCTCATGCCATTCATAAGTAAATTGTAGGTTCATGGTATTTTGATTGATAAAAGTGCAAAAATTCATGGCTTCCGACTCCGTGCCCCCCCACACCAGGAGCAGGTCATCTATATAACGACCATACCACCTGATGTGGGGGAGGAAGGGACAGTCGGCAGAGAAGAGAAACTTCTCCTCCCATGCCGACATAAATATATTGGCCAGAGCCGGGGAGAATTTCGCACCCATAGATGAACCTCGGCACTGCAGATAGAATTCTTTGTCAAAACTGAAATAGTTATGTCTCAATAAAAAGTCTGTGGCCATAACCAAAAATTCATTGAGTTCCCTGGAGTGCGGACTAAATCTGAAAAGATGAGATTCCAAACAGGACAAAGCCTGGTCGTGGGGCATGCAGGGGTATAACCCCACCACATCACACGACACCCAGGAGAGTCCGGAGTTCCATGTTGCTTGGGACATGATAGTAACCAGACTTGCTTTGTCTGTCTATTTTTCTATGATCTTGATTTTTTATTATTTTTGATTGCCCACATTAAAATACTGTGGACTGTGAACCTCGACCAACCAACATTTAAAAGACAGCAGATTTGTCATTAAGGGTATAATAAATCCCTTTAGTGTCAATTAGTCCCCGGCGCCGCCGCTATCCGCCGCCGATCGTTAGGGTCCTAAGCCGCTACCAGACGCTAAGCTATCGGCTTAGGGCTTAGGACATGGCGACGGCGATGCGTGGCGGGACTAACTGCATGTGCGTCCGCCGGACGCACATCCATTAGATGCTTTGGCGGAGCAGAGAGCTCCGCAGAGTACTAGGAAGCCGCAGGCAGGATGCGGCTCTGTGCGCGCCGGAGTGCACGGGCGGTGTGTGCGTCATCACGCTGCCCGCGCCGCGCCTGGTGACATCACACCGCTGAAGAAAAGACCGGGAGCAGCGACAGCGGCGGGGAACTAGGTCAGGTAACTGCTGTCAGTGTCTTACTTTTAATTAGCTCTATTCATGCTGGGGACCTATTATCTATTGTTTATGTGCAGGGAGGGGCTATTATCTACTGTTATATGTGCAGGGAGGGGGGCTATTATCTATGTTATATGTGCAAGGAGGGGGCTATTATCTACTGTTAATGTGCAGGGAGGGGGGCTATTATCAATGTTATATGTGCATGGGAGGGGGGCTATTATCTACTGTCATGTGCAGGGAGGGGGCTATTATCTACTGTCATAATGTGCAGGGAGGGGGGCTATTATCTACTGTTATATGTGCAGGGAGGGGGGCTATTATCTACTGTCATATGTGCAGGAGGGGCTATTATCTACTGTCATATGTGCAGGGAGGGGGCTATTATCTACTTATATAGTGCAGGGAGGAGCTATAATCTACCTACATATGTGCTGTGAGGCTATAAGCTACCTATATATACACGTGCTGTGGGGCCTATAAGCTATCTATATACCTGCTGGGGACCTAAACCTGCCTATATACCTAATGGGGGATCCATAACCTGCCAATATACCTGCTGGGGATCCATAACCTGCCAATATACCTGCTGGGGGATCCATAACCTGTCCATATACCTGCTGGGGGACCTAAACCTGCCTATATACCTGCTGGGGGACCTAAAACCTGCCTATATACCTGCTGGGGGACCTAAACCTGACTATATACCTAGAGGGGGTTCCATAACTTGCCTATATACCTGCTGGGGGTTCCATAACCTGCCCATATACCTACTGGGGGATCAATAACCTGCCCATATACCTGCTAGGGGACCCATAACCTGCCCATATACCTGCTGGGGATCAATAACCTGCCTATATACCTACAGGGGGATCCATAACCTGCCTATATACCTACTGGGGGATCCATAACCTGCCCATATACCTGCTGGGGATCAATAACCTGCCTATATACCTGCTGGGGGACATATAAACTACACACCTACCTACTGGGAGATATATAAAGTATATAACCACCTACTGGAGGACGTATAACTTACTGGGGGACCCTTTTACCTTCACTGGGGGATATATAATTTACTGCGTGTGAAGTCGCTAACAGTCGTTAAGCCGGTTGTTAAGGCCTCAAGACAAGTCAGTTGATAAGAGTTAGCAATCGACTCCGCGGACTCCAGTCGGTTGTTAAGCCAGTTGTTAAGGCCTTAAGTCGATTGTTAAGACCTTAGCAATCGACTCCGGGGACTAGTGTCAATGATGAACTTACCGTATATACTCGAGTATAAGCCGACCTGAGTATAAGCCGAGGCACCTACTTTTGCCCCAAAAAACGGGAAAACTTATTGACTCGAGTATAAGCCTAGGGTAAAAAATGCAGCGGCTACTGGTAAATTTTAAAAATAAAAATGGATACCAATAAAATTACATAGGCAGTTTAATGTCCCCCATAGGCAATTATAGGAAGATATATGGCCCTATATGCAGGTATAGGCAGGTATATGTCCCATACGCATGTAATAGGCAGGTGTATGGCCCCATACGCAGGTATAGGGCAGGTATAGGCAGCTGTAGGCAGGTATAGGGCAGGCTGTAGGCAGGTATAGGCAGCTGTAGGAAGGTATAGGGCTGGCGGTAGGCAGGTATAGGGCAGATATAGGCAGCTGTAGGCAGGTATAGCGCTGGATGAAGGCAGTTATAGGGATGGCTGTAGGAAGGTATAGAGCTGGCTGTAGGCAGGTATAGGCCGGCTGTAGGCAGTATAGGCAGGTATAGGCAGCGTATAGTTGCAGGCTGTAGGCAGGTATAGGGCTGGCTGTAGGCAGGTACAGGGGTGGCTGTAGGCAGGTATAGGGCAGGCTGTAGGCAGGTATAGGGCTGGCTGTAGGCAGGTATTGGGCCGGCTGTAGGCAGGTATAGGCAGCTATAGGCAGGTATAGGGCCGCTGTAGCAGGTATAGGGCTGGCTGAAGGCAGGTATAGGGCCGGCTGTAGGCAGGTATCGGCAGCTGTAGGCTGGTTTAGGGCCGGCTGTAGGCAGGTATAGGGCTGGCTGTAGGCAGGTATAGGCAGCTGTAGGCAGGTATAGGGCTGGCTGTAGGCAGGTATAGGGCCGGCTGTCGGCAGGTATAGGGCAGGTATAGGCAGCTGTAGGCAGGTATAGGCAGGTATAGGGCCGGCTGTAGGCAGGTATAGGCAGCTCTAGGCAGGAATTGGGCAGGTATAGAGCAGGTATAGGCAGCTGTAGGCAGATATAGGGCCGGCTGTAGGCAGGTATAGGCAGCTTTAGGCAGGTATAGGCAGCTGTAGGCAGGTATAGGCAGCTGTAGACAGGTATAGGGCCGGCTGAAGGCAGGTATAGGCAGCTGTAGGCAGGTATAGGGCCCGCTGTAGGCAGGTATAGGCAGATGTAGACAGGTATAGGGCCGGCTGTAGGCAGGTATCGGCAGCTGTAGGCAGGTATAGGTCCGGCTGTAGGCAAGTATAGGGCCAGCTGTAGGCAGGTATAGGCAGCTGTAGGGCAGGTATAGGCAGCTGTAGGCAGGTATAGGCAGCTGTAGGCATGTATAGACAGTTTAAAAAAATGAAACAACAACCACTTACCTGACTCCCCGCCGCTCCGCCTCCTCGCTGTCCGCCTCCCGCGCGCTGTCCTGTCTTCCCGGCACAGGCGGTGACGTCATCAGGCCGCGCATGCAGCGTGATGACACACGCTGCCTGTGCCGGAAACTCCGGACAGCCGGGAGTCTGCGGCCGCCCGGAGGCCACTGCGGAGCACGGAGTGCTCGCTCTGTGCCCCGCAGTGGTATCCCTTCACCTATATGCGCTCCGGAGGAGTCGCATATAGGTGAAGGGATCGCGGACAGTGCTCGGGCCAGCACAGCGCCCGGACACTGTGCGCTCACTCGGCCTTCAGTTATATGCGCTCCCTGAGGAGCCGCATATAACTGAAGCGTCCCTGTCAGCACTCGGCCCATTGCAGCCCCTGAGAGCCGACAGTGACTCGAGTATAAGCCGAGGTCGCATTTTTCAGCACATTTTTTGTGCTGAAAAACTCGGCATATACTCGAGTATATACGGTAAATAAATTAAATTTTTACACCTACATTTTTATTTCTGATAGAGTTTTCTGCTGACTGGCCTCACTACTGCTCTCTATAACTGCATTATAATTTGTTTTTGCTATAGCATCTTTTGGCAAAATTATTGTATTTTAACCCCTTACCACGGCAGCCAATTTTGACCTTCCTGACAGAGCCCCATTTTTAAAATATGACATGTGTCACTTTCAAGTCCATAATCACCTCCGTATACAGAAAAATAAAAACTTATGGCTGTCAGACTATGAAAACATAAAAATGCAATTTTTTATAAACTAATTTTTATTGTGTAAAATTAATAAAACAGAAAAAAAGCTATATAAAATGTGTATTATTGTAATTGTACTGACAAAATAGTAAAGTTATTATGTCTTTTTACACTGCAAGGCAAACGCTGCAAAAATTAAGCCCAAAAAACAATGATGGAACTGTGGTTTTTTTTTCCCCCATTCTCATAGCCCAATGCTAAAAAAATACGGAAACCATAACACCCCAACCACCCTGGACATATTTGGCACCACTGACAACACCGCCCCAACCAAGCAAACGCCCCAGCCATGGCACAGCCTCATACTCGCTTTCAAATATCATTGGCACACTAAAAACTAGTAAAAACATCAAAAGGCATAAGGAATTTTGAAAATTGCATTATGATTAGGAAATATGAAAACTGGTTTCTTAGTTCACAGTTTTATAAAAAAAATGTTTAAGTCACCTCCAATGCGTAAAGGGGGATCCCAGCACAGGTGAGTTCCTAACACTAAAATATTACCTCTCTTGGAGCTATTAGACTCAACACCTCAGGGAGGAAAAGAACTTGCTTTAAATAATCCTGCACTGGTTTAAAGAGTAGGCGGAGTGCACCATGCCAAGAGGCACCACTCTCATACAGACTACAAAAATATTTATTTGACTCTGCACATCCAAAAGCATATTTTTGAAAAAAATTAACCCATAGGTAACATGGCAAGCATAACATTACATTCTATTCCAAAATATCATGGCACACTAAAAACTATGCTTAATTTTTCAAAAAATGCTTTTGTATGTGCGAAGTCAAATAAAGTTTTTTTAAGTCTGTATGAGGATGGCTGCCTCATTGGCTTGTTGCACTCTGCCTACCTCTTTTAAACCAGTCGGGTTATTCCTAGCAAGTTTTTTCACTCCTGAGGTGTTTAGTCTGAAAGGCTCCAAAGAGGTAACATTTAGTTTAGGGGAAATCACCTTGCGGGTTCCCCCCTTTACGCAATTGGGAGGGTGACCGAAACATTTTTGTTCAAAACTGTGAACTAGGATTCCCAGGGTTTTTATATTTCCTTGCGTAATGCTTTTCAAAAATTTCCCGTATTCTTTGATGTTTTACTTATTTTTTAGTGTGCCCCGATATTTGGGGAAAAGATGTAGTTATTGCCTTCCATGTGACCTATGCTTTCATAAAAAAAAATAAAAAACTTTGGATGTGCAGAGTCAAATAAAGTTGTTTGTAGTCGTATGAGGATGGTGCCTATTGCTTGTTGCACTCCGCCAACCCCTTTTTAAAAAAATGCAGGATTTTTTCAGAGCAAGTTCTTTTCACTCCCTGAGGGGTTGTGTTGAATAGGGTAAGAGAGGTTAAAAATTTAGTGTTAGGAACTCATCTTGCTGGATCCCCCCTTTCGCAATTGGGAGGGGAGCTTAAACATTTTGATCAAAACTATAATAAGAATACCATGTTTTCATATTTTTCCCTTTGCACAATGCATTTTAAAAAAATTTCCTATATGCCTTTGATGTTTTACTTTTTTTTAGTGTTTTCCCCTGAAATTTGGAATAAGTATGTTATTTCCTTTCCAGTGGCACCTATGCTTTCATTAAAAAAAAATGCTTTTGGATGTGCAGAGTCAAAAAAAGTTTTTTGAGCTGTAAGGGGGCTGCCCCATTGGGTTGTTGCACCCCCTACCTCTTTTAAACCAGTGCAGGATTTTCATGCAAGTTCTTTTTTACCCCTGAGGTTTGTAGCTGAATAGGCTCCAAGAGAGATAACATTTTATGTTTGGAACTCACCTTTTGGGGATCTCCTTGACGCAATTTGGGGGGTGGCTTAAACATTTTTGAAAAACTTGAAATAAGAATCCGTTTTTCAAAATTTTCCTTTAAAAAAGCATTTTCAAAAATTTCCCAATGCCTTTTATGTTTTACTTAGTTTTTTTTGTGGCCATGTATTTGAATAGATGTAGTTATTGCCTCCGTGTGCACCTAGCTTACAAAAAAAAAAAAAAATGCTTTTGATGTGCAGGTCAAAAAGTTTTTTTGTAAATCTGTATGAGGAGTGGCTCCCCATTGGGTTGTTCACTCCGCCTACCTCTTTTAAACCCGTGCAGGATTATTCAGTTTGCAAGTTTTTTCACTCCCTGAGGTGTTGTAGTCTGAATAGGCTCCAGAGAGAAAGGGAACATTTTAGTGTTAGGAACTCACCTGTGCTGGGATCCCCTTGACGCAATTGGGAGGTGAGCTTAAACATTTTTGATCAAAACTGTGAACTATGAATCCCATGTTTTCATATTTCCTTAGCAGTAATGCATTTTCAAAAATTCCTATATGCCTTTAATGTTTTACTTAGTTTTTAGTGTGCCACTGATATTTGGAATAGATGTATGTTATTGCCTTGCTAGTGTGCACCTATGCTTACATTTTTTTCAAAAAATGCTGTTGGATGTGCAGAGACAAATAAAGTTTTTCATACTCGCTTTCTGCAGCACTGTTCCAGGTCTGCTGAGAGACTGTGGAGAAGTCAATGCTACCTGCTGACTTTCTCCACTAAAAGTTCATGCTCAGGACTTACCACACTGCCCTTCACTGCACTAAACAAAAACACTTCACCTCCCTCATCTCCACATTACACAACAACCCAAAACACCTGTTTGACACTTTCCACTCCCTCCTCAGCCCAAAAGTTCAGGCCCCAGTTACTGACCTCTGTGCTGAAGACTTGGCCACTCACTTCAAAGACAAAATAGGCAGTATCCGCCAAAACATTGCATCTCAATCCTCAAGTAACACCCATCCCGTCCCCCTCCGACACGTTGTCTAGTCTGCTCTCAGCCCTTGACCCAACGACAGAAGAAGAAGTGTCCAGGCTTCTCTCGTCTGTTCTCCCCACCACCTGCTCTAGTGACCCCATTCCCTCCCACCTTGTCCAGTCCATTTCTCCAGCTATCATCTCTCACCTTACTGCAATCTTCAACCTCTCTCTCTCTACTGGGATCTTTCCATCTTCCTTTAAACATACCATCATAACCCCTTTACTTAAAAAGCCCTCTCTGGACCCATTCTGCGCTTCCAACTACCAATCTCTAATCTGCCCTTCATCTCTAAACTCCTGGAACGCTTGGTCTACTCTCGCCTAATCCGCTATCTCTCTGATAATTCTCTTCTCGATCCTCTACAATCCGGTTTCCGCACCCTACACTCCACAGAAACTGCTCTGGTTAAAGTCTCTATTGATCTCCTCACTGCTAAATCACAGGGCAAATACTCGTTGCTGCTTCTCCTGGATCTCTCTGCAGCGTTTGACACTGTGGATCACCCCCCTTCTCCTCACATGCTCAAGCACCATTGGCCTCCAGGACACTGCTCTCTCTGTTTCTCTTCCTACCTCTCTGACCGCTCCTTCGGGGTCCTCATTTCCGTTCTACCTCCTCTCCTCTTCCACTTGCTGTTGGGGTTCCTCAGGGATCGGTTCTAGGTTCTCTCCTTTTTTAACTCTACACATCCCCCATTGGACAATCAATCAGCAGATTTGGTTTCCAATACCATCTCTATGCTGATGATACTAAACTATACACCTCCTCCCGAGACATCACTCCTGCCCTGCTACAAAACACCAGTGACTGTCATGTCCTCTCTCCATCTGAAACTAAACCTTACTAAAACGGAACTTCTTGTCTTTCCACCATCTTCTAACCAAACCTACCCTGCTATTTCTGTCTCAGTGTGTGACACCACCATAACTCCTAGGCAACAGGCCCGCTGTCTTGGGGTTATTCTAGACTCTGATCTGTCTTTCACCCCATATATCCAATCCCTTGCCAGCTCCTGTCACCTGCACCTCAAGAACATCACCAAAATCCGTACTTTTCTCACTGTGGAAACAGCTCAAACCGTCATTGTTGCTCTCATTCATTCTCATCTTGACTACTGCAACTCCCCTGTTTATCGGTCTCCCCTCTGTAAATTCCCCCCTCTCCAATCTGTCCTGAATGCAGCAGCCAGGCTGTCTTTCTTTCCAGCCGCTATAATGATGCCTCTACCTGTTTCAGCCCACTGCACTGGTTGCCCATTCAGTACAGGATACAACATAAATCATCACTCTCCCCCCAAAAAAGCTCTCCACTGTGCTGCACCCCCTATATTTCCTCTCTCATCTCTGTCCCACCCTACCGTGCTCTCTGCTCTGCTGTTTGACATCAATTACATTCCTCAATCATTCGAACCTCCAATTTGCCCGTCTCAAAGAAATTTCAAAACGTGCAGCGCCAATTCTTGGAACATGCTACTGCGGACAATCAGGGACAACGCACAAACCCTCATAGCTTTAAGAGGCCCTAAGAACACATCTTCTCAGGCTGGCATATCAAGATCCCTAATTACTAACCCCCACCTGCTATCACACCTATCTGAAACTGCCAACACTAGGGCACTCACAGGCACTTATCTGTATATAGATGCATGGTCAGGGTGGCAGGTTCACCCAATTTTTATGTAAACCACCCCCTATTTATGTAACATGGCTGGACCATTGTAAACTGAGCACTTCTTAACCCTTTGTCTCACCCCTACACCATAGTAGATTGTAAGCTCTCGTGAGCAGGATCCTCACACCTTGTGTCTCATTTGTAAGTTCTTTTAATGTGTAATGTCCTCCCGAGACATCACTCCTACCCTGATACAAAACACCAGTGATTGTCTGTCCGCTGTCTCTGACATCATGTCCTCTCTCTATCTTAAACTAAATCTCACTAAAACTGAACTCCTAGACATCCCACCATCTACTAAATGACCTCACCCTGCTATTTCTCTCTCCATGTGTGGGGACCACCATAACTCCTAGGGAAACAAGGCCCGATGCTAGGGGTTATTATTAGAATTCTGATCTGACCTTCACCCCCTATATCCAGGGGCCATTGCCCGCTCCTGTCACCTGCACCTCAAGAACATCTCCAGAATCCGTCCATTTTCTCACTTTGTGGAAACACTCAAACTCCCCATTGTTGCTCTTATTCATTCTCGTCTTGACTACTGTAACTCCCCACTTGTTGGTCTTCCTCTCTGTAAACTCTCCCCTCTCCCAAACTGTCCTGAATGCAGCAGCCAGGCTTGTCCCTTTCTTTCCAGCCGCTATACTGATGCCCCTTCCCTGTGTCAGTCTCTGCAATGGCTGCCTATTCAGTACAGAATACAACCTAAACTCATCACTCTCACACATAAGGCTCCCCCCCAAGTGCTGCACCCCCATAACATCTCCTCCCCTCATCTCCGGGGCTACCACCCTACCTGCTCCTCCGCTCTGCTACTGATCTAAGAACTACACACCTCACTCATCCAAAACCCCCCATGCCCGTCTCCAAGATTTTGCACTTATTGTACCTTCTCTGGAACATGTTACCCCCATGTGATCAGGCGCACTCACAACCCCCACAGTTTTAAGTGCGCTCTGAAAACTCATCTTCTTAGACAAGCCATTCAAAATCCCTAATTGTTTAAGCCCCCAATTCTGTCACATATTGTCAACTTCCTGCACTTTGGCACCCACAGGCACTTACCTGTATATAGATGTAGCTTGGGATGGCAGGTTATCCATTTTTTATTTTATACTACCCCATATTTATGTAACATGCTGGTCCATTGTAAACCAGCACTTGTCACCCTTTTTTTCACCCATACACCCTAATAGATTGTAAGCTCTTGCGAGCAGGGCCCTCACACCTCGTGTCTAATTTGTCAGTAGCTTTTTTTATAATGTTATGTCTGGTTTGTCTGTATTATTCCCAATATATTGTAAAGTGCTGCGATAAGTGGCACTAGAAATATAAAGATTATTATTATTATTATTATATTATTATTATTAATTATAATTATAATGTCTGGTATGTATAACCCCTGAATTTGTAACTGCTTGCGGAATATGGATGTGAGGCAATAAAAATGAAAATTAAATTATTATTATTACAACCCAAAATGCACAATACACTCCTTGGATGAGATACCAGAGTGGTGTTGAATCCAAAATGGGCAAACTTCTGGAAGGTTCAAGCCTGGTTCTGGTACTTTGGGGACTTTGCAATGCCTAGCATGGCAGCCCACACAAAATCTGCTTCCAAAAGCCCATACCGCTCCCTTCCCTTGTATGCTCATGCCGATGTGCCCGGAGAGCAGACAGTTTACACCCACACGTAGGTATTGCCAACTTGAAGAAATTGTGAACACAAGTGCTAATTTTTCTTGAAAATGGAAAATGACTACTAAAATTCTAACCCCCTATTGGTAAAAAAAGATAAATTTTAAAAATGATGCAAACTAACAGTAAACCATAAGATAGAATGCTATTATAAAGCCTATTTTGAGTGGAAAAATTATCTGTCATAACCCAGAAAATATTATTAACTTTGAAAATTTGCTAAATTATGCAAATTGACATGATAGTTTTCTGAAAATCTATCACAAATAAACAAGGAATGTATGGCACCAAAATGTATTACTAGAACTTTAAAGTGCTCAATGTGTCAAAGAAAACCTATTTTCTGATCACATGGATAGTTAAAAAAGTGTCAAAAAGTTTTTCTCATATAAAGTGACACATGTCAGATTTTAAATCCGTGTCTCTGTCTGGAAGGCCAAAACTGGCTCCGGCGGTAAGGTGTCAAAGATACTCGACACTAATGCCAAATAGTAAACTAAATAAAGAAAAACATGCCACAATTGTGTGGTTTTTTTTACTACTCGCCCTAAAAAAAAAAATTCGAGGGTGGCCATACACTTTGGTTGTATGGGGACTTCTCAATTACCTCATGGCAAGACCCTACCAAAGCAGAGCAACTAAGAGGTTTTAATTTTTTTATTTTTTTTTTTTTTTTGTTACTATTTCGTTGTTTTTTATTTTTTTGGAAAATTTATTTTTATTCTTTATGTTTATTTTTTTTTATTTTATTTAATTTATTTTATTTTTTATTATTTTTTTATTTTTTATTTTTGTGGTTTTTCTATTTTTTATTTTATTTTTTTTTTTTTTTTTTTTATTTTTTTTTTGATTTTTTATATTTTTTTTTTTTTTTTTATAACTTTTTTTTTTTTTTTTAAACTTTTTTTTTTTTTAAATGTATTTTTGTTAATTGTTTTTAAATTTTTTTTTTATTGTTTTTTTTTTTTTTTAATTAATTATATTTAATTTTTTCTTTATTTTTTTTTTTTTTAAATTTTTTTTTTATTTTTTTTTTTATTTTTTATAATTTTTTTTAATTTTTTTTGAATTTTTTACTACTAATATAAAAAAAATTTAAGTTTTTTTTGTTAATTTATTTTTTTTTTTCTTTATTTTTTTTTTTTTTAAATTAAATCTTTTTATTAATTTTTAAATTTTTTAATTTTTTTTTTTTTTTTTTTTTTTTAGTTTTTTATTTTTTATTATTTAGTTGTGTTTTTTTTTTTTGTTTTTTTTATTTTAAAAGTTTATTTTTTTTTTTTCTTATTTTAAATTTTTTTTATTTTTTATTTTTTTTATTTTATTGTTTTTATTTATTATTTTTTTTTATTTTTTTTTATTATTTTTTATTTTTTTTTTTTTTTTTTTTCTTCTTTGTAAATTTTGTTTTTTTTTTCTTTTTTTTAATTTTTTTTGATATTTTTTTTTTATTATTTATTTTATTGTTTTTTTTTTTTTTTAGTTTTTTTCTTTATTATTTTTAAGTTTTTTTTTTTTTAATTTTTTTTTTTTTCTTGTAAGTTGTTTTTTTTTTTTTTTGGTTTTCTTTTTTTTTTTTTTATTTTTTTTTGTTTTTTTTTTTTTTTTTTTTTTTCTTTTTTATTTTTTTTTTATTATTTTTTTTTTATTATATTTTTTTTTTTTATTTTTTTATGTTTTTTTATTAATTTTTTTTTTTTTTTTTTTTTTTTTTTTAATTTTTTTTTTATATTTATTATTGTTTTTAATTTTTTTAATTTTTTTTGTTTTTTTTTTTAAATTTTTTTTTTTTTATTTTTATTTTTTTTTTTTTTTTTTTTTTTAAGTTTTTTTTTTTTTTTTTTTTATTTTTTTTTAAAATTTTTTTATTTTTTAATTTGTTTTTTTTTTTGTTTTTTTTTTTTTTTTCTGTTTTATAATTTTTGTCAAAATAATTAGATTGCTGCTACAAACGCAAGTGCACTAAATAGATAGATATTTTAATCAAATACTTTGTAATATTTCTTCAAATGCTTTTTAATATCTTTGCATCGCACCAAGCTTGACAAAGGGCTTTGTCCTCCGATTTTTTCATGTGGTGCTGTTGACTGATGGACTGTCTCCACTTTCTCTGTATTAACTTCTACATGGATTTGTCCTGAACTTAAAATATTTACCTACCTTACTGGAGGATATGACCACAGGTTTCAGAGGTTGTTATACAGTTTTATATTGTGGCAAGTAACTGACTCAAATGTCTATACTCTGCTTAATGCACTTGCGTTTGTAGCAATAACTTAACTATATTGGAATGAATCATATGTGGCATGATGGGTAACTCCTGCAGCTACTGCCCTTTTTTCCCTGTAATGATTACATGAACATTTTATTTATTTTTCAAAGACAGCAACTGTTTTCTGTCATATTCAATGACTTCAGCTTTGGGCCATAGTGGGGACAATAAGTATTTGATACACTGGCGATTTTGTCACCTACAGTTCCCCACCTACAAAAAATGGAGAGGTCTGTAATTTTTATTGAAGTTACAATTCAACTGTGAGAGACAGAATCTAAAAAAAATCCAGAACATCACAGTATGATTTTTAAAAAATAAATTAGCATTAAGATTCCATGAAATTTAGTATTTAATAATACAATAGAAAAATAGAATGTAATATTTGGTACAGAAATCTTTGTTTGCAATTTCAGAGGTCAGATGTTTTCTGTAGTTCTTGACCAAAATTGCACACAGCAGCAAGGATTTTGACACACTCCTACATACAGATCTTCTCCTGATCTTTCAGGCCTGGGCTACATTGAGTTGTAGCTCCTTCCAAGGATTTTTGATTGGGTTCAGGTCTGGAGACTGTCTGGATCACTCCAGGACCCTGAAATGCATCTTACGGAGCCAGTCCTTAGTTGCCCTGGCTGTGTGTTTTGGGTCATTGTCCTGTTTGAAGACCCAGCCACAACCCATCTTCAAGGCTTTTACTGAGGGAAGGAGGGTGTTGGCCAAAATTTCGCATTACATGTTCCCATCCATCCTCCTTTTAATATGGTGCAGTCCTTCTGTCTTTTTGTGGAAAAGCACCACCAAAGTATGATGCTTCATGGTTGGGATGGTGTTCTTTGGATTGTACTTATCCTTCTTCCCTCGAGAGTGGAGTTGACACCAAAAAGTTCTATTTTGGTCTCATCTTACAACATAACCTTCTTCCATAACTCTTCTAGATCATCATTGGCAAACTTTAAACAGGCCTAGACATGTGCTGGCGTGAGCAGGGGATCTTGCGTGCCCTGCAGGATTCTAATCCATGATGGCATAGTGTGTTTACTAATGTAATCTTTGAGACTGTGGTCCCAGCTCTAATTTTATGTCATTGACCAGGTCCTCCCAAGTATTCTGGCAGATTCCTGACTTTCTCAAAGCATCCTTACCCATGAGAGTAGATCTTGATGAAAGCCCCATACTCGAGAAATTAGACCAGTCAATTTGTGTTTTCTTCCCATTTTCCAATAATTACACCATCAGTTTATTCTCTAACCCCGCTGCCATTCCAATGTCGTGTAGCCCATCTCAGCTTGTGCAGTCTACACTTTTGTTCCCTGTGTGGTCCTTAGACAGCTCTTGTTCTTGGCATTGAGGAGAGTTGAGAGTGATGATTACGAAAGTGGGCAGGTTCCTTTAAAACATGTAAAGAGTTTCAAATAGAGCAAATAATACAGTTAATAGAGTGCATAGTAGGTCTGTGAGAGCCAGAATTCTTGCTATTGATTAGGTGAACAAATACTTTATATCATGGTCTATAAAATGCAAAATTAATTGGCATTTTGCTTCTAAGGAGAGTTGCAGCACAGCCAAACGATGCAGTGTGAAAGGTTTAAAGCTGAGCAAGTTTGAGCAGTGAGACAGAGTCTAGCGATCGATGTTTTTCTTAAAAGTGTGTTTTTTTCTTTAATGTTGAGACTTGAATTGAGAGACTTTAGGATTTGGAGGTGTAGAGGGACAGTTTGTATTACTTCATTATGTATAATCTTAGTCATATATCGTATTTGGGAAACATCCCCATGAGTTCCAACGTTTGACAATGCTTTCCCCAGTGCAACAACCTGGTCAATGTAAGCCCTGCTAGCAACAGTATCGAGGGGCCTACTGCACGTGCAAGATGTGGCACACTGCACAAATCGAAGCCCGATCCAGGATCTAAATGAGCCAATGCGACACAGAGATCCATTGCCAGACTTGGAAGCGAGCCGGCTGCCCAATTAGCCAATCAGCGTCGCAGTGTATATACTGGGGGAGGGTGGTAGCATGGATGCAGAACAATATGGGCAGCTAGATGGGTAACAGTAAGAATGAAGAGGAAAAGGGGGAAGAGTGTCAGGAGGTCTAGTCCTAACCTGTACACCCCAACAAATTTGCAAGATGTGGGCGGATGAGGGGGATGTTCGGTCAGAAATAGCATTGCGCAGCAAAACCCTCCCCTGTCTAGCTCAATTAAGATGGGGAATAGGAGTCAGGTCAGCTAGACAGGTTGCTAGTAAATTTGGTGACTCAATTAATTATTGGGCACAACAGGGCAATCCTCCACAAAGACCGGATCGTCAACAGTGATTTGTTTACCTGGGCCCGGGATTCGACATATCGCGGTATCGGGTTGACAGATTGCTGGGTGGGCAGGTGAGAATCCAGCTGTCAATGTCCCCAGTGGCACCATGACCAAAGTTTACAGGTAGTGGAGTGTCCTTAAGAAAACGAGTTCAGGACTAGGCCAAAGCTCAGGCATGGACCTCAAGGTAATATTTTCAGAATATTACATTTCACAAACGAGCCACACAAGAGGCAGCGGAATTAGAGAAGTGAATAAAGTGGCTCAAAAATTGGTGTAGGAAAAGGATTTTGGTTTTTGGAGAACTGGCTACTTCGTGTCTTGGCTACATACTCTATGCTAGGGATGGGCTGCACCTAAATTGGGAAGTGGGTTGGTGCCAGCTGTAATTGGGGGTCAAAATGGCCGGAGGAAGTTGGAGGAATATTTTAAACTAGGGCTGGGGGTGAGAGGTAACGAACATATAAGCATGCAAGATAATGAAGATAGAGATGCTGGGATAAGGATAAGACAGGTGTGAGTGAGGAGGAGTGTAGCAATAGATACAAATATCAGGGAAAAGGAATAAAAACTGAAAAAGACTAGATAAATTGCATGCTGACCAATGCCAGGAGACCTGACCACAAAATCAATGAACTAGAAGTATTAATAACTGAAGGGAAAAATATACATTGTGGGATAACTTGAGACATGGCTGTACGAGAGCTATACGACTGGCAGTTAACTTCCAGGGTTACAGTCCTAGTTTAGAAAGATCGTCAAAGACCGAAATGGGGAGGTGTCCTGGCTCTATGTAAAATCCGTCTGAATCCAACCTCTGCGGGAGATATAGGTACAGGTAATGAATCTGTGGAATCAGTATGGGTACATATACATGGGGGTAACGATAACAATAAAATACTAAGTAGTGTCTTGCTATATACCCCCCAATATAACAGAACCCAGGAGATGGTAATCCTAAGGCAAAAAGAAAGGTGGCAATCAGGAATGAGTTTATTATTATGGGCGAAGCTTTAACTATCCAGACATCATTTTAGGGAAAACTGAAGCTTGGTAGCTTCTCATAAAGGAAAACAGTTTGTTTGGTCAATAACTAATGATAATACCTTTTGTGCCAACATGGGTGCATGAAACAGACTAAGGAAAAGCCCTTCTGAGACCTCATATTAACTAATAGACCTACAGGAGTAACAAAGGTTCAGTTGAGGTCACCTAGGGAATAGTGACCAGAATATAATAAAATTTTCCGTTTATGCCTACAAGTAGAGTTTTTGTCAAGGAGCCACAAAAACACTGAATTTTAGGAGAGCATAATTTTATTCGCTTAGGGAGGCCCTAAACCGTAATTGACTGTGAGACAATGTGTTTTAATATGGCAGAAGTGCTACTACTAAATGGATATTTGTAAAAACATCCTAGGCTACCACTGTGAGAGTACATACCTTATGGTAATAAAAAAATTAGAAACAGGAAAACCCTATGTGATCAACAGGGATGTAAAAGAAGGCAATAAAAAAACAAAAAGAAAGCGTTTCAATACTAAAACAGAGGGCATGAAGAGGCACAAGGAAGCAGATAGGAAAAAAAATAAAGTGTGTAAAATAATATAAAGGATAGCAAAGCTGGAGATGAAAGACATATTCTCATAACAGTAAAACTAACCCCAAAAAATTTTGTTAACTATATAAAGTAGTAAAAAGATTAAAACGGAATAAATTTTTGGCCCTTTGAAAAATACAGGGAGAGACAGTAGAGTGCGATGAAAAAAAGAGGCAAACTAATTAAACACTTTTTTCCTCCACTAAATTTACTGAGGAGGATGACCTTCCTGTTGAACAGATAGATGTGAGTAAACTCCCAACTATAAAAGTTTCTTGTCTAACCCAGAAGAAGTGCAGCTCCGTCTAGGAAAGATTAAAATAGACAATCCCCAGTCAGATGGCAAACACCCCACGTGTCCTAGAGAGAGTTAAGTGTTGTCGATAGATAGACCCCAATTTTTAATATTCATGAACTGTCTAATAACGGGGTATGTCCCCAAAGATTGGGCGCAAGCAAATGTGGTTGCCCATTATACAAAAAGGGTCAAAAAGTGATCCAGTGAAACTATGGCCAGTAAGCTTAACCCCTCTGTTGTAGGTAAAAAGTTTGAAGGTTTTCTCAGAGATGCTTATCCTGGGAGTATCTCACTGAAAATAAATGTATAACGCCGTTCCCGCAATGGTTCCATAAGATCGGTCCCTGTCAGACTAATCTCATCAGCATCTATGAGTAAGTCATGTGCTTAGACTGGATCGGGGAGGAGGCCTTGGATGTCATATATCTAGAATTTTCTAAAGCATTTGATAGGTGCCACATAAAAGTTGTAAATAAAATTAGAATGCTTTGGAGACTGGGGAAAATGTGTGCAAATGGGTAAGATAACTGGCTCAATGATAGAAAACAAAGGGTAGTAATAACAGTACAAACACAGACTGGAATCGCTGTTACTAGTTGGGGTTACCACAAGGGTCAGTATTGGGCCCTATCCTCTTTAAACATTATTCATTTAATGATGCTTACACAGGGAAATACAACAGTAGAATATCGATACTTTGCAGACATACTAAGCTCTGTAAAGTAATTATTTAAAAATTATACAATGCGATTTTCTGGATTTTTTTTTTTACATTGTGTCTCTCACAGTTGAAGTGTATCTGCGATAAGAATTATAGACCTCTCCATTTTATGCAAAATCACAAGTGTATCAAACACTTATTTTCCCTACTGTAAATGTTGGAGTCCTTTTTTCCAGGATTCCTTGTGAAAATGAAACATCTTGAACTAAAACTGCATATTATTGTAAACATTTTCTATTTTCACAGTCTAACACTAAAAAAAAATCTTTGAAACACCTGTGGGGTCAGTATACTTCATCTACCTCTAGATATTCCCCTAGTAAGTTTCAGTAAATAATGGATTCAAAATAATAATGGATTCAAAATAAAAATCTGCAAAACAAGTGAAATTTTATCTCCACCCTTCTTTCATTTCTGTGAAACCCCTAAAAGGTTAACAAACTTCTGAAACGCTATTTTGAATACTTTAAAGGGTGCTGTTTTTTTTTTTTTTTTGATTGAGTCATTTATGGGGTCATCTATAATACAGGCCTCTCAAAGCCATGTCAAAATTGGACTGGTCCCTGAAAAATTTAGTGTTGCAAGTTTTCTTGAAAAGGTAAACAATTGCTATAAAATTTATAAGTCCTAATGTCATAAAAAAAAAAAATAAAAAACACTTCTTATGTAAAAAATGAGGCCAACATAAAGTAGACATATGGTAGATGCTAGTTCTAAACTATTTTGTGTGGTATACTCATCTATCTTACACACAGACATTTTTGAAGTTTGAATATGGCAAGTTTTTCAAGATCTTCACATTTTGATATTTTTCATCAAATAAACAAGGATTTGAATTGCGACTAAAATGTTTTTACTATCGTAAACAAACAAATTTGGCATGAGAAAACTGTTTCCGAATCACATGAATAGGTAAAATTATTAAAAAATTATTCCCACATAAATTGACACAAAGCTCTGTCATAGAGGTCAAAACTGGCTGTGGCAATAAGGGATAAAAGGTATGGTTATGGGCACTTTTGTCATGGGGGCTGGCACGGGTGCCACGGTGCCCCGTGGCTGCCCCCTCGCGCTTTCCCATGTGGTCCAGTCACCTGTTCCCTTACCTTGCTTGCGCTCCGTGGTGAACACCCCACCGAGCTCCTCTCCTGCCTGTTCCGGCCAGCCGTGCCGCATACCCGCCGCTTAGGGCGGCGCGCTCGCTGACGGCAGGAACTGAGAATTTAAAGGTCCAGCCGCACCATTAATTAGTTATTGGATGGCCGCTGGTCCTATAATTGGAATACGCGCCCCAGCAGTCTCCTGCCAATTGTTTGGTTTGCGTACCTTGTCTTGTAGAGAGTGTCGGATGTCCGTTTTGATTACCGCGTGTATCGAGTCCGCTTGCTTAACGTTCCTGACCTTGCCTGTTTGCCCGCCTGCCCTGACCGTCTGCCTGTCTCTGACCCACACACCACCCCCCAATGGGGGCCCCTGCCCTGAACTACGCACGTTCCTGGCTACGCCTCTGTGGATTAGATTTTGAACCACGCGTGGCCCCGGCTCCATCGCAAGCAAGTCACGACAGGGGTAGCGACCTGGTAGTGCCTCACAGCCGGCAGCAAGTCCCATCCCGCTGTGTGTGTCGGGCGTCTTGGGTGAAAACCTGGGGCTACTTAGACTCTGCTCCCTGGCGTGGCTTAACTATCCATCGCTTGCTGGTGTCAAGCGAATCCACCGAACCTTCGAACTATACTGCAATATTTAGGGTTTAAGGGGATTTCTGTGAAAATAACAATTAAGGGTACTTTTACTGTGTACTGTCTAGTATCATATGGACCGCTACTACTGTTTCAGTCATCTTTGTGACATTATTGTTTGCAGGTATAGTAATGAGTTGTGGCTAAAGGAATTCATGATGGCAGTGCGGTATGAAAACAAAAGGTAAAAGCAATAACTCCAATTAAAGAAAAAAAGATAGCTCTAATGACTACTATCACCAGTGACTTCACCTGTAAGTCCAAACCTTACCCACTGTTGGTGTTATTACACAAAACATTTTATAGCACAATTTAAAATACATTTTCAAAAAATGCGTGTTTCTAATTGTTTCATTTTTGAACAATGGTGAATATTATCATTGATCATGCCTTAAAAAAGAAAAAAAAAACACTTATGTTTTCATGTGTGGTTTTCCAAGTATGTTTTTAATGGTTTTAAAATGCAGGACAAAAATGTTAAATTTAATAGCTTCATTAGAGATGGGCGAATTGATTCAACACGAAGTGGAATACGTTAGAAATTTCAGGAAAGCTCGGTTCGACCGAAGTCGAACTTTGGGGTACTTCGGGTGAACTGAAGTGTGCTTTTTTTGATTGAAAAAATGGCGGCGGAGCACATGGCGCAACAATGGGGCAAAGCACTCTGGGAGGAATAAGGTATAGCCTGCATGGACATGTGCGAGAGATAAGCAATCAGAGACCGCGGAATGTCTGTGTACGTATACCGCACTATATAATCTCTCGGGCGCGACGGTCTGAGCCGGGAGCTCACACTCCTTTCAACTGTTCTCATCAGGGAAGGTGCTGCCATCTTACTGTAAGAAATGTATTTTTTATATAGCGATTTCTGTGGGGTGTCTCAGCTTGTCTCAGAGACCTGTTTCGCACTAAGTTTCAATTTCTATCTAATTGTTTGGGGGTATTTGGATCTGAAATCCAGAGTCATCCACTGCAAGCTGGCATATTCATATTCAATATCCAGAGTGGGATTAAGCCAGTTCCCGTTTGGATTCATTTAAAGAAACAGCGATTTTACAATACAAATACCACTTCATTTTTGGCTGCACAATTCAATTGCCAATTTACAACCGAGGGTGTTGAATTAAGCTTTTGTGTATTTTGCTGTGTGCTGACAAAAAATAAACCGTCTTTTCAACCCAAGATATAATAATTTTTCTGTAGCCTAATACACAACAAAGGTTAATTACACCAACTGTATCTCTTGTTGTGTGTCTAAGAAAACACGCAATTGTAACATGCTTACAAAGCTACTATTTTGTGCGGCTCAATTCTTTGGTTGCAATTGACCTCTAGAGGTTAATTAAGCATGTTTTTTGCTGGTGTGCTGAAAAAAATAACCCGTTCTTTTTTCAACGCCAAAATATATAAATTATTTCCTGTCTAGCCTAATTCACAGCAAAAGGTTCATGTACAACTGTATCTCTTGTTGTGTGCGTAGAAAACAACGCAATTGTAGACACGCTACAAAGCCTACTATTTTTGTGCGGCTCAATTCTTTGGCGCAATCTACATCCAGGGTTAATTTAAGCGAGTTTTGCGGTTGCTGACCCCAAGAAACCGTTTTTTTTCAACGAAAAATTAAAAAATTTTTTCCTGTCCAAATTCCAAGAAAAGGTTAATTACAATGTACTTTGTTGTGTGGGAAAAAAACACGAAATTTGAAACCCAAACCTAAAAAAGCACTTTTTTTTGGGGCTAAATTCTTTGGGCAATTTACATCCGGGGGTTAAAATAAGCTTGTTTTGCGGGTGTGAACTCCAAAAAACCCGTTTTTTAAGCCAAAAAATTTAAAATTTTTCCCTGTAGCCTAATTCACAAGAAAAGGTTAATTACAACTGATCTTTGTTGTGTGGGTGAAAACACGCAATTGTAACACCTAAAACTACTATTTTGTGGGCCCCAATTTTTTGGGCGCAATTTACATCCAGGGTTAATTAGGTTTTTTGCTGGTGTCTGACAAAAATAAACGTCTTTTCCCAAACCCAAAATTATAAATTTTCCTGTAGCCTAATTCACAAGAAAAGGTTAATTACAACTGGCTTTTGTTGTGGGGGTAAAAAAACCAATTGAAAACACCTACAAAGCTACTTTTTTGGGGGGGGTCAATTCGGGCCCAAATTTTACATCCGGGGGTTTAATTTTAACGTTGTTTTGCGTGTGCTGAAAAAAATTTAAACTGTTTTTTCCCAACGAAAAATTATAAATTTTTCCCTGTAGCCTAATTCACAAGCAAAGGTTAATTACAATGTATCTCTTTTTTGTGGGGCGTAGAAAACAGCAATTTAACACCTAAAAAACTTTTTTTTGTGCCTAAATTTTTGGCGCAATTTACACCCAAGGGGTTAAATTAAGCGTTGTTTTGGGGGTGGCTGACAAAAAAAAACCCGTCTTTTTCAACGCCAAAATAATACATTTTTCCTGAGCCTAATTCTTCCCGAAGGTTAATTAAGCCTGTTTGTGTTTTACTTTTATAAAACAACGGGTTTTTTTAAATACACAAACAAGTAAATTTTTCCGCCATTTGTGAGCCAATTTATACCAAAGGGTTTTACCAAGATTTTAGGGTTCATTGGAGTCAAAAAGGGGGTTATATTTTATATACAATATCATCATAAACATTTTTGTACATTTTAAAAACAAACATTTTCAACAGAGAGGTGGCGGGTCGCCCCGAGTGGCAGTGGCAAAAACATTCGAAAAAACCCAGTTGCAACAGAAAGGGGGGAGTCGCAGCAGGGGTCCCCGGGTGAGGCCACAACGCGCTGTCACAGCCCGGGGTTTTTTTCGCAACCCAAGGGTTCTTATGGTTGACTGGGTCTCCTCTTCCCCCAGATGCATCAACAACCCCCAAACCAAGAGTCTGGAACCTCAGACACAACCATTGTTGGCAGGGGCCGGGACGGGGTCACGGCCCCCTGTCCCACCCCCCCTCTGTCCACCCGGGTTTCCCCTCACCAGAGATCTATATGTGGTTGGCTCAGCGCCCATTACGAGGGTAAAAAAAAATTTGAGGAGGCATCCATTACTTGGCAGGAAAAAAGGGGCCAATACCCCCTGCTTCTTGCAGTTGCGGCAAAGTATAGATGGGAGAGTGGCAGGGGGGTTGTTGTGAGGCCCCACCTCTCATACCAAACCGGTGAGGGACAGCAGTGACATGACACACAAAAGATATGAGTGCCACCGAAATTGGGAGCCGG
>JAODAL010027137.1:0-55454 GCA_025379985.1 Phyllomedusa bahiana | reverse complement strand
ATTTCTTTTACCAAAAATGACTTTTTTTTCAATGTTTAGTGCCCACACTTTAAAAGCCTTATGGTCCGGTTTTGAAATTTAAAAAAAAATTTCATCCAAAATTTGTTAGTCATAGAGACATCCCCCAAGTTTTTTTTTTTAAAGGAGCCCTTTATCAAGGGGGTATTTCTAATGGTATCCAAATGGGGAACACCCAGTGAGATATTTTTGTGGTTGCCGGGGTAGGCAGCAAATGGGGATAGAAGCTGTCATTTTGAAAAAAGCGAAGAAACGGGAACCAGGAGCAACCAACCCCCCGGAACCGGGGGCTGTGTCCTGGTCTCCCAATCGGCTCACTACCACTGTGTTTGAGATTATAGATTGGGCAGACCAAACAAACATGGTTGCCAGGAATATGTTATGACAAAAGTAAAAAAAAAAGATCTAGCTATATACCCCTACACTGTCCAGTCATGCCCATCATCAAGTCCAGGAAAGGGGAGCTGAGCCAGATATGTCGGTGACACTACAGCAATAGCCAGCAGGGAATAATTATTTTATTATTTTAAATTTTAAATCTTCTTGCATACCCCAAAATGCACCTTTTTTCATTTGTTTTTTGGGTAAAAAACGTCTTTGGATGCACAAAAAGCGTACCTTTTTTGAGCGGTTGAGCTGTGGGATAACGCAAAGTCCAATTTAGACAGAGAAACAGACAATTTTTCCCGGGTCCAAATATGGGCCTTCTTTTTTTTGTTAATCCCACAGGTAGGTGCAGAAGTAACGGTTCATAATGAACAAAGCAGTAAACAAAGAAAACCCGGCCTTTCCCACTACAATTGGTGACCGGATGTCCCCAGTAAGTTCCCTCTTAGGCCAAACCTTTGCCCCGTGTTAGCAGCCCTTCTTATCAGCAATTAGTGATTAGAAAGGCCCAACCAAACTCGGGCCCTGGAACACGGGGAGCAAACCCACCCAACACTTTGCCTCCCCAAAAAGAGTTGTCCGGATCGCTGAAACAGCCATGCTACGATAAACACGAGCAACTACTTACGTGGGTTTCCAACAAAACGAGCACTCCCACTCCCCCAAAGGCCAGGTAACCCTTGGGGACCCGTCACTTATAAGATTTTTCCCAGGTGAAAGTAAAGGGTTAGTTGGGATGTCAAACCCAAATTTTGCCTTCCCCCTGCCGCCTTACAAAAATAAAAACATTGCGGAGATTTACAAATAATGTCTAAAAATGAGTGTCAACCTAGACTAGGTATTTTAAGAACATGCAAGTTTATTGCGAGAGTGGCTTATGCTGTTCGCCTTAACTATGATCAATGAATGCATCTTAAGACCATGCTGTCTAAACTTTATAACACTTATTGGTTGCACCAAGATTTTGGTTTGCAGGATACGCACCTCCATAACCATGACCCTTTTCTGACTAAGCACCTACCTTTACTTCTAAGACCCATTGTGAAGTGTAATGCAAAAAGGAGCCTAAAAAAACACATAAGAAATGTTTGCAATAAGCAGGATTGCCCAGAGTTTTAGCGCATACTGAGACAGAATTTTGGGCATTATGAAGGATTAGTCTAGTATGTCATGCAAAACTAGAATAATTAGTCTGAAGAAGTCCCCAAAAAATTCCACAACAACCTTTGTTCTTTTGTGTCTACTTCCGAGGGGCCCTATTTTAAGCGCACAAGTCTAAGAAGAGGAGCACTCACCAGCCTCCCAATGGAATATCGCCGTTGGTTTTAATCCGACTGTAAGGGTTTGGTGGCTTCTGCTGGACCACCACCCGCATGTGGTGATAGTTAAGGCCTAGCAAGGGAGCGGAGTACTAAGTAGCCCCACGGTAATTTACACCAGAGCTGCCGACATTGACGGAAAATGCACTGTCGCTGCGGCAGTTGTCTGGTAACCAGGAGCTACCCCTGACTCGTGACTTGCATTGCGATGGCGGCCGGGGTAATGCGATGGTACAGAAACTCGGAATCCAAGAGGCGTAGTCGGGGACAGGCAGGGAGGTCAGGAATGGGCGGCAGAGCGTTCGTGGGTCAGTGACGTGGCAGCAGACGGTCAGACAGGCGGCAAACAGGCAAGGTCAGGAAACGTAGCGGAACGGCTGGTATACAGGTAATCAAACGGAACCTCAAATACTATCAAGACTCTCTAACGCCACACCAACCAATCTGGCAGTAGGAGTGAGGGGCAGGGTGTGAAAATATATAGGACCAGCGGGCCGGCACATAGACATAATTACCGGGGCACTGGCCCTTCAAATCCAGACCTGCCATTTTGCGCGCGCGCCTAAGCAGCGGGTACGGCGCGCCACAGAAGCGGAAAGCTCAGACGCCCGGGGAGGGTAAGTAACCTGGCGCAGGAGCCATGGGCAGCAGGTGGTGGTCGCGGGCGCGCCGGGGCAAACGCGCCGGGGACACCACTGTACAACTGACTTCCTGTAGATCCTGAATGGCTCTGGATACACATTGCTAAGTTTAGAAATAATTGAAACAGATTGATTAAAATCCAAAAGGAACAAAATCTAGGGCATTATCCCGAAGTACATTAGTTACACGTTTTGTAGGCCGAAAAAAGACAAACGTCCATCCAGTTCAGCATATTTGCTAGATTGTTGCGCTTAATAGTGTAGATAAAATTATTATTGCAGCTTTATTCATATCCATTAAAAACTAACAGCTTCTAAATAGGAAGATATAACCAAGAGTCCCACAAAGACACTTAGTATTTACAAACCCAAAAGTTTATTACTCATAACATAAAGCCATATCTGTATGAACCCGTTTTCAAAACATTGTGGACAAATCACTACTGGGTGCCAAATATTTTCCTTAAGGAATTTTGAATTTGTAAGTTGACATACTTTATAAATCTCCTAACAGCAGAATGATTCATTATATTTTTGTGAATAATGTGAGTACTTTTTTAGCTATTAACAGGTTTTTCTCACCCCACGGTTTCATATAGCCAGCTTTAGAATCACACATCCTGTTCAGGCCACGTCAACTTGGGGATCGTCTACTGCTAGTAATTGAGCATCTGTTTCTGACAGTTCCCAGCTATTCTTGTTACACTCCTGTACAGAGTATTACAAAGACTGTAGAGCTCCTAAAGGAGTGTTTACTCTTGCTAGAGATAAGACTCTGCAGGAGGTGACACCGACAATGGATGGACTAAAGCAGCTTTAGGGCAGTGAGGGATAAGAAAGAGCAAGGAGAAGGTGGGGAGAGATGGTTCAGTAACAAGTGAAACAGGGTGCGCACTAACATCCAGATTACAATCTTCCGTTATCTCCGACTAACGCAAGATTCAAACAAAGCAATGTATATGGGTTTAAAGTCTTCATTTTACCTTCTCTAACAGGTTTAAAAGCCAATAGTTGTGGTAAAGGAAAACGCCCTTTAAGGGTGTGTTCACTACATGGATTGCTTTCTATGTTATGACTTGCAAAAAAACAAGTCAACTTTGCAATATATGTCCATTAACAAGTGTACTATCTTTTCCTAGTTTCCCCTCTTGTATTTTCTGCAATAATCTCCTCAGGTCGACTATAGCTACAGATCCTGTTTGATCTCTTCTGCTGGCTACCAGCACTGGTTGCTATAGCTACAGACACTGGCTTCTATGCAGTCTACGTGAAAGACCAGTTAAACACGCGACCCGCTGAATTCAAAATGAAACCAAGAGAACAGGACTGAAGTAAGATGTAGTGAGACAACCCCTTTAAGGGTAACAGCAGAGACAGGGTTTCTTCTTTGTTTTATATATAACTAGTAAAAGTTATGTTTTAGCCTCAGTCTTCCTATGGTACATACTATTATTCACCATATTTACTGCTTCAATATATCTTACAGATATTTGTCTTCTATCCTACATCCCAGTCATTCCCCTAGAAAATTCTGTCCTCAGCAGCCCCTCTCTCCTTCTCTTACCTATGTACTCTTTACTATGCACTATTTACTTTGTCTGCTTCCATGGGGGTAACACAAATGATGCTCGTATAAGTCACTGAACCATTTTGGTGTTGCTTTTTGTTCTTTCTGCAGGGAGTAACTCTTCATCCTGGGACCTCTCTATTAATACAGTGATTAAGTCACTCATCGATTCAGTAGAAACCTTGACCAAATCTGGAATAAATATTCGTTGTATTTTCTGACCCTATTTACATGTAGTCTTTCTGATATGTTATAGCAACACGCTCGATTGTACGTCACCTATTATTCTAAAGACCTCCTCTCACTTGCGAGCTTTCATAGAAACATGGCTCCACTAATCGGACACTGCTTCCCTTCTACTCTCACTTATGTTGTTCACACGGCTTATTTGTTCCGAGGGATATGGCGCTCGTACTCCGCGCCAGGATTTGCGCTTATGTACGGCGCCAATACAGTGTCCATGTCATTACGGTAATCCACCTGCTCTCATAGAGAACTAGTGGATTCCGTCGCTCCCCTCCCCGCTCGGCGAATCCGCCGCGGGGGGAGAGGAGAGAGAAAGTGACATGCGCACATGATTTTACGGCGCAGACGCGCCAGGACCCCCCTTCGTAAACAAAGGTATTGATCTTGGGGCCGGGAGCGGCGACCCCCGCTGCGCTACGGCCCCGACCCCCCATCCGCCCCTAATTCACGGCGGATTTGTGAGCTCAATACGGCTCACTAAATCCTGTCGGGAATTAAGCCGTTTGTCACGGCCTTTCACTTCACACATACTCGAGACCTGGACAGGCAAGGTGAAGGAATTGGACATAACCTCTCACCATGCACTCTACATAATAAGTATTCCTCCTGCTACCTACGCTACCTCCCCTTTCAGAGACTCTTTCTGGCAATGTTATGGAACAGGCAGACAACAAAAAGGATTCAATTAATAAGTGAGTTAAATTACAATATGCATAAATAAAAACTTAAATGAAAAATTTGGGAAGAGCAAACTAAATAATAAAAAATATTAGCTTTTATATTTAGTTAAAAGTGTAAAAATATAATTTTTCCAACTAATAGAGCCAGAATGCAAAAACTCTCGATACTTACTTAGCACATCTCCAAAAACACAGGATAGTTATAAGCCTGTGAGGTATTTTAGGGGTACAATTTAGAGAAATGGTAGCAAGGAGGGGGTAGGACAGAGGTTCAGGACCACAAAATTAATTGACTTCACTCCATTTCACATAACCCTATTAAAGATACCATCTACTAATGCTCCTATTATGCAGGGATATAGACGTCCTGATAAGGACGAACTGTCTTGGAACTTGTACCTATCCAAATTCTTATCCCACTATTTGCATAACAGGCAAGGACAGAAAACTTACATGCACTTTTTACAAATCAAACCTCATATATGGGTACCAACAATGTTTAGGGGTACCTACTTTACCTCATCAGGGGACAAAAATCAGTAGGCTGTGGAAGATGTTAAAATATCAATGAATATACTTATCAAATTCAACTCAAGAACCTGAAAAATATGCAAGTGTGATCATTTCTACTTTTTTTATCACTTCTCCTATGTGACAGGTGGATTGCTAGTTGACATTGGGGGTCGCGGGGGTCCCAAAACCATGGGGTCGTGCGTCATTGCGGGATTCTATATGGGGTGGGGGTAACAGGAAAGCTCCTAGGTAGTCTCTGGATTAGCACAGACACAGGTTTGGGTGCTAAAAATTCACAACATAATGTTTATTGTCCCTCGGACTTGAATAGCGAGAAAATTCAAACACGCTTCCCTTTTCCGCTTTATCACAGCAAAAATAAAGACCAGTTCTTGCTGAGGGTTTAACAGCCAAAGTAAACACAATAACAACCTCCAACGGGTTAGAAGTAGAAGTGTCACAGACACTTAGAGACAGCTTTGCATGTCCTCCCCTGGAGAGAGCGATTTCCGAGCATAATCACAGCCTCCAGCACTGAGCTGTGTCTGCTCGCCTTATATATGGTGTTGGCCCTGGGCTGGAGTAGCCTATGGGAGGGCCGTCCCACCCTGACTCTTGGGCCGCCCCGCTCCATAAAATAAACCTGACCCGAAACTACCACAATATTAAAAAGGACCTCAAGCAACAATAACGTCGCTGGCAATCAATATTGGGTTTTTTCACACAATCACCGAGGCCAGACCTGGGGGGGCCGTGCCGTGATACACATACATTCCGTCCACCAACTTTTACCCCTGGGCATCTTACATATCCCCCCCCACCTTCTGCCCACAAAAGCCGGGGGGCTAGGGCACCTTCTGCCACAAGGCAAATTGACCCTCGATAATGCATCAGCATTCCCATGCAGCTTCCCTCGTCTGTGTCACATGGACAATTAAAATCTTGGAGTGCATGAAAACACCGTGTTACCCTGGAGTTGTTCCCTTTACCTTTCCGTACAATCCATTTTAGTGGGGCCATGTAGCCGATTATTAAAACCTAAATTTCCTCCCAGAAAGGTATTTTTATGGGAGTTCAGAGCCAACTTAATGGCGAGACACTCATTCTCGACTATGGAATAATTCCTCTCACTATGTCGATAGCTTCTACTAAGGAACCATTGGGACAGCGGTGCTCCTCACCTTCTATTTACCATGGACAAGACAGCGCACAGACCCCACATCTGACGCTCTGTGCTGGAATATATACTCCTTGTTAAAATCGGAGCTCTAGCCACCGGCCTGCCTTTACATAGAGCTTGTTTTAGCTTCTTGGACGCTCTTCGCCTCGGGAGACCACTAGCCTGACGGACTTTCGTACCTTTCTTGCTCAAAGGTCAGTTAAGGGGGCAGCATTCATGGCAAAATTAGGAACATATAATTCCTATTAAAACCCACGATCCCAGGAAAGCCCGAACCTGCTTCTTGGTAGTGGCCCGTGGCAGTTCTGGTACTGGCTCCACTTTATTTATCTCAGCTTGAGTTCATCCCTTTTACCAAATGTAGCCTGTACTCCACATCTTCCTTGCCCATGGCAAATTTCTTTGGGTTACAGTTGAACCGGCTTTTCTGATATGGCACCAAGTTACTGCCTGGACTTTACCCAGATGCTCTTCCAATACCCTGCCCTGAAAATGAAATGTCATCTAAGTATGCTGCTGCATACTGCTGTGGGCGCCCTAAGACTCTATCCATTGCCCTCTGGAAGGTGGAGCGAAGCTCATTGTAACACACCAAAGGGCATTCTGACATATGGTCAGCAGCCCATCGGGGGCTGGAGTGATGTCTTTTTCTCTAGCCTCTTTTGGAAAGGGGAATCTGCCAGTAGCCCTTCGTTAAGTCCTCAGGGTGGTAACTATACGGGCCGGCCCTAGCTTTCAATGAGTCATCCAATCTGGGCATTAGGGTAGGCGTCAAACTTAGACACCTCATTCAGCTTTCTGTGATCATTGCAAAACTCGCATAGCACTGACGGTTTTTGCACCAACACGATGGGGCTTGACAAGCCACTCCTTTGCCTCATCAATTACACCCAGTTTTAATCATCCTTTCACACTTCCCTAGAAATTACATTCCCGCACGGGCTTCGGGAATCTGCTACGGGTTTTAATTCACCCGAAACATGGGGTTTCCGTGAGGTTCATGTTCAATGATGCGGGTGAGGCCTGGCAACTCTGAGAACATATCCCTATTTATGCGCAGCAACTCCAACATTGTTGCTTCTGGGACGGGGATATACAAGCCTCTTCAATATGGACCTCCTCAATTACTGACCTACTTGCTGCCCCACATTGCACGAGGTTTCAGGGAGGGCTTCTATACTTCCATGGTTTTATTCAAATTTACGGTGATATAAATTGGATGGGCTTTAAGCAGATGTTCTCTCACAATGGGCTCGCACGTTAGAGATCCTCTACTTGAATCTGAGTCACGTGCTCCCTCCCCCCCCACCACGTACAGATGAGGCGCGTCTATTGGGAGTAGCCTCATTCTCCCATGTCCTCTCCTTCTGCAACAATCAACGTAACCCGTCTAGGGTGCCGGCCTCGTTACAATAATTCAAGGGTGAAAACCTATAGAGGTTGGGGAACTTCCCTGGACGAATAGCAAGTACGGAAGTTAGGCAGGCCCAGTCTCTTGCCGTTCCTTCTCTACCACCTTCTTCAACATTGCCTCTTAAGGTTTTGTTGAATTTTCAACTAGGCAGTCAGTACTGGGGATGGTATTCAGAGGTTCTCAACTGGGAGATGTATTAGGAGCTTGAAGACTTCCCGCTTAACCTTAGACATAAAACTGTGTCCCCTGGTCTGTCGATTCTCCTTTAGCAGCCCTGTTCGTGAAAATATATGAAATAATCTCCGGGACTATTACATTGGCTGAGGTTTATTCCTTAACGGAACAGCCTCAGGGTACCGTGTAGCATAATCCTACTATAACCAATATATGTTGATGACCTCGCGCTGACTTCGTCTAGGGCCCCACCAAATCCATCCCTATCCGTTGGAATGGGATTTCTATTATAGGGAGCGGGACTAGAGGACTCCGAAAATTTAGCAACTGGGGTATGTCACCTGACAGACTGGGCAAGATTGACAGTTTAGTCACGTATCTACTCTAAAGCTCCCGGGCCAGTAAAGACCTTTGTAAGACTCGTGCTGGGTTTTGTCCGCCCCCAAAATGACACCCAACACATGAGGAGTGGGCCATATCTAACACCATTACGTCGGTCACGGCTGAGTGCACAACTAATTGCTCCACCACTTCGTCTCTCACTTTGTTTCACTAGATTATAGCAAGTCGTTATTTACGCAAAGTGAGGGAAACCGATTATCGACCCCCCAAAGGCTCCCCTTGTGGAGCCCCATTTAATAACTGTTACAGTGATAAAGGGAGGCCCTTTAAAGTTCAGATCCTGGAGCTGGGCAGTCCCATAATTCTCACGGGAGACCATCCAGATCAGGGACAAACCATCTCAGGGGGTTAACTTCCTCTTTCCTCATACCCAGCCAGTACACACCATAGGAAATTAATTCCCCTGATCCAATGACGGTGAGAACACCCCACAGAAACATCCATTGCACTTTGGGTTGATCAGGCACTATCAGCTTGGACCCACCTACACTCCCAGAACAGAGGGAAGTCTCGACCAATAATTAAGTCATGCAGTAAATTCGGCACAACACCCCACAACATGGGACTCGATACACAGTCAGTGTGCAGGGAAACCTGGGCCCAGGGGGTACGCTTAGTATCCCCATGAATACATATGGACCCCACCCGTTTCACAGAGACAGATCATGGGCAGTTGTAGCAGTCACCAGCCTGGTGACGAGATCCTGAGTCCAAGAGTCCAGTTAATATATTGACTTCCCATTCACACGACACGGAGGCCTGCGGTCCCTCGCTGGATGAGGAAATACAGCACTATATATGCTGCGGTATTCAAAAATCAATGAAACGCGGCCCGCCTGTCGGAGCAGTCTATAGGCTTGTTGTGGTAGGACGACATGGGCGGCTATTCCCCTTTGGCCGGGACCATTGGCTTTCCAGCAGACGATGGGTCGGGACTGACTCTTTGTCACTGGACACTAGTCCCTCTTGGGTCTTCTGGACGCCATCTTGGAGGATTTCGGCCACCTCCTTGGTGCCCTCGCACCTCCTGGGATATTCCTGTACGTTGACCGTGTTGGCTCCTTCAGTGCCCAGGGAGTTCTCGACAGCCACATATCCTCAACCAGGAGCTCACCAGGTCGGTCAGCATTCTGGGGATCTCTTGGGCAACACAACATTGGAAAGACTCAGGAAGCGAGTGAACTAATCGGTCCATTACAACCCATTCACCATCTGGCAGGAGTACAGGTATCAGGCTGCAGCCATTCTGGACCAAGTGAGCAGGTGTTCGAAACATTTGGGACCTGCGGAGGCTTGTCCCTGCTATACCCCCAGCGGTGCACCCTATGGGCTCGGACCGCTACTAGCGTGACCCCCAAACGGGCCAGCTATCTCTGCCTTTAAATTGCTATATTCCTTAGCATCCTTGTTGGAGTCAAGTTCATAGTAGGACTTCTGAGGCTCGCCGGTCAGATATGGAGGCCAAGGCCCCGCCACACTGTTCTGGGTGGGCAGTATTTATCTATCGCCACTCTCTCAAACCGGACAGAAAGGCATTCTACCATCGTCATTTGGGGTCATCATCGTATTGCCTCTATCACTGTCCTTCCTTGTCTTAGGTACATGTCACTGGCGCGGGCGGAGGACAGGCTCCCTGGTTCTTATGGCTTCAGTCAGGAGAGGCCATCTGCTTGAATCAGGAGCTGGTTTTGTCTCCTGTTGGGCCATGTTTTTCTCCTGTTGAGCTTAGCTTGACTGCTGCTGCACGTTACTCTGCTGTATCCAGGTGCTTAATGAGTTACCTCCATTTTCTCTAGAGCCGTGCTATGGCTTTACACAGGACATACGTCTTATGCACAATATTTCCAACCTGTGCACTCTTCGGGTCGTGTCTGCCCGCTTCCTTCCACCAATTGCAGGGGTGTCAGATCCTAGGTAGTCCTGGAATTAGCACAGACACAGGTTTTCGGGTGCAAAACCAAAAATAAAGTTTATTTTTCCCTCGGACTTGAATAGCAGAAAAACAAACACGCTTCCTTCAGCTTATCACAGCAAAAATAAAGACAGTCCTTGCTTCAGGGTTTACAGCCAAGTAACACAAAACAACCTCACCGGGTCAGAAGTAGAAGTGTTCGCAGACACTTAGAGACAGCTTTGCATGTCCCCCCTGGAGAGAGGTTTCCAGCATAATCACACAGCTCCAGCCTGAGCTGTGTCAGCTGCCTTATATTCCTGGTAAGGCCCGGGCTGGAGTATGGGAGCGGCCGTCCCACCCAGACTCTTGGGCCGCTCCATTAAAAACCCGACCCGAACTACCACAATACCATTGGCTCAGCAACATAACGTCGTTTGGCAAAACTATAGGGTTTTTTACATCACCGAGGCCAGCCACCTTGGTGATACATACAGTACATTCCGTCCACCACTTTACCCCTGGGCCTCTTACAGTGGATATAGGGAAATTTGGATAGGGACAAGGTTCCAGACAGGGTCGTCCTTATCAGGACGTTATATCCCTGCATAATAGGTAGCATTAGGTAGAGAGTATCTTTAATAGGGTTAGGATAGGGTGTGAAGTAACATTCATTTTGGCCTGACCTCTTCCTTCCCCCTCCTTGCTACCATTTTTCTCTATATTGTACCCCTGAAAATACCTCCCAGGTTATAACTATCCGGTGTTTTGGAGATGGCTATGTAAATATCGTGTTCTTGTTTTTGATTCTGGCTCTATTAGTGTGAAAAATATTTTTTTACACTTTTTAATCTAATGTAATAAAAGTTATATTTTATTATTTAGTTTGCTCTTCCAAATTTTTCATTTAAGTTCATGTTATGGACCAGCCAACTCACTTGCTTTGCCAATTTCTCTAAAATTTCTCTTCCTCTTTAGTGAAATACTGACTCTTATGACGAGTTATTTCAACATCTCCTCTGATGACTCCATTTCCCTCTTTTTTCATTTTTTAAGCTTGGACTCCTGTAACCTATGGATTTCCCCAATCACAAGGATGGAAACTCACTTGATCTGGTTCTTTTTTGGCTCTTTTAGACATTACTAATTCTTCTCTGGCTTTTTATGATCACAATCTTCTCTACTTTGCTATCAACAATTTTCAGCCTTCTCTGGACACATCTGCCCATTGCACATAAAAAACCTGGGGAAATTTTTTTGAATTATTTTCCCACCAAAAAATTAAATTTAAAAAATTATGGGCCCAAATTTTACCCCAAAATGGGTGGTTTAAAACCATGGGAAATTATAACCTACATTTGAAATTTAGTAATCATGGTCCTTCAGTCTTAAATGTCCTCAAGTTTCCCCTTTCTTCTGCCACAACCGGTTGTCAAAACTTTTAGTGGGGGACTAAAAACCCACCTTGGGATGAAGCTACAATTGGGAAGCGGGAACCTCCAGGGGGGACACTAGCGTCTCAGTAAAAAATTTAAAAATTTGCCTTTCTTCAGAAAATTTTCCCAAAAGGTTTGCTGCATGTAAAAGCTTTTTGGTAGGCACAACCTTGGGGAGGTGCTTGGGGGAAAAGGGTTTTGACAAAAGGGCGGGGGTTGCGCAAGGTTTATTCTCTTTGGGCCTGGGGAAAAAAAGGGACTTAGGCCGCCCCAATGGAAAATTTACCCAAAATCCTTATCCCCTTCACCCTTTTTTTCCCCCTTTGAATGAAGTCGCTTATTTCGAAATCGTCATCCCCCCCGGGCAAATGGGTTAATGTAAGTAGGGGGAAGTAAAAACCCACGGCTTAATATATGGGGTTGGGCAAAAAAGTAAATTTTTTTTTTGGGTTTCAGAATGTATAAGTGCAAAAAAAAAGGGATTTCCGGGGAAAAAGAAAGAGAAAAAATTCCAAAAACTGAAAATCCCAAGAGAAAAATCCAAAGTCATCTTTCAACGAAAGTGATTTTCTAGGAATGTGGAATATTGTAGTTCTTAACCTTGCACGGGTTTTTTGTAAGCATGCCTGCCCAAATTTTTTGTTTAAGGTTTCCCAAAAGGGTTGCTGTACTTTTGGATGTTTTTTTGAGAAATAAAAAGCAACTTAAAACCTGTTGGATGATATCTCTTTATCTTGCTGTTGTCTAAGTTTTAAACCCCTGAATACAGGGGTCAGGGACAATACATCCTCTATGAAAAAACGTGCTGTTGGACCCTGTTTTTGTTGTTTGTCTAACCTGTACCTTTTCACTGCACTGACCCTCTACCCCTGGCCAGTAAAATACAACTGAGGGCCTCTACCTGTCCCAGTAACTGCACTGATGCATTACCTGAAACCAGTCTCAAAATAAAGCCTTCCCCTTTTCCCCAGCCCCTGCACCGTTTCCCTCAAAATGTAAAAGCCCTTTTTTTGATGCTTTAAAACCCTTTAAACCAGTCACTCCATCGATGTTCAAACCCTTTTAAAAGAAATTTTCCAATTGTTCTCTCCCCTGTAAAAGTCATTTTCACTGAGGGCCTCTACCCTTTCCCAGTAAATTCCTGATCCCTTTCCCCCTGTCCCTGTCACTTTAGGATGCTTTTCCCTTTTCCGTTTTTTACACTGATCCCTCTCCCTTTGAAACCATTCACACAATGATGCCTCTCCCCTGTACTAGCCCACTACCCGATCCCTTTTTCCCCTGGCCCAGTCACTACCCCCTAAATTCCTCTCCCCGGGAAACGGGTAAACCCTACACTGATCCCTTCACCTGTCCCAGTTATTTAAAATGTTCCTTAACCTTTTCCAGTCACTTTTTTGATCCCTTAAAACCCTTTTTCCAAGTCAAACACTGTTGCCTTTTCCCTTGAAACCAGTAAACTGAAATGATGCCCCAAAACCCTGTCCCGTCCTAAAATGATGCCTCTACCCGGGCCCAAGTCACTAACTGATGCCTTTTACCCGGGACCAAAAAATTTAAAATGTTTCCCTCTCCCCTTTTCCGTCACTAAAACCCGATCCCTTTAAACCCTGAAACCAGTCCTAAAACGAGGCCTCACCCTGTCCAAGTCACTTCACCGTTTGGTCTTCCCTTTTCCCAAAGGACTGCCCATTCCCCTTTCATGTCCCAGTCATTTACACTGATGCCAAACCCCTGTACCAGTAAATTTAAAAACCCGTTTGGCCTCAAACCTGTACCAGTCACTACCTGTTCCCTTTTAACCCTGTCCCAGTAACTCAACCGATGCCTTTTCCCCTGTACCATTTATAAAACTGATCCCTTCCCCTTTTACCAGTCATTTCTTGATGCCTCTACCTGTACCAGCCCAAAACCAACTGATCCCTCTACCCTATCCCAGTCATAAAATGATGCCTCCCCCCTGTACCAGTCATTTAAAATGTTTGCCCAAACCTGTAAAAATAAATACACTGATATTCTACCCTGTACAAGTAAATTCACTGAGGGCCTTTTCCCTGTACCCAATACTACCTGATGCCTTCCCCTGTACAAATCACTACACCGTTTGCCTCTACCCTTTTTACCATTTAAAATCCCACGGATGCCTTTACCGAAAAAAAATTTTCACTAAACTGATGCCTTTACCCTGTCCCGTCATTTAAACCCGGGTTTGCCTCTTACCCTTTTTCCGGGGTCAAAACTGATGCCCTACCCTTTTCCGTCCTACACTAAATGCCTTTACCCTGTCCCAATTTAATACACATACTTCTACCCGTACCAATCACTACTAATTTTCCAAAATTTTAAAATTTTTTGTCAATTAAAATTTTAAAAAAAAAAAATTAAAAAACCCTTGAAGCCTCAAACCCCAAAGTCGGGTTTTATTATAGTGCTTACAGTTTTAAAACAAGCGTTCAAACCCGGTTAGAAATGAAAGAAAAGGTTTTAGAATAGCGGTCAGTGAATAAAAATTGAGGGAAAAGGCTTTGTTTGGGCCCCCGTTGGCTATTGCCGTTATGTTGGGTGGACCCAGAAAAATAAAATGTCCTCTCTGATCACCAACTCATTACAATTTGTTTCTTCTATAGAGAAGAGAAGTAAAAGCCCCCCCTGTCTAAAAAAAAACTCTGGATTTTGGTCATTTTTTTAAACCCAATTTTAATATTTTGAAAATTCCAAAAAACGGGCCGTACCCCGGCTGTGTACCATCAATAGGGAAAAACCGGGTATAGTCTACCAGCAAAGAAATTTTTTCGAGGATTTAAAAACTGAAAAACTCGTTCATAAATGTCGTCCAATAAGTCAATTAATCTGTACGGTGTAAATTCAAACAAAGACTTAAAAAGGCCCCCAGAAAAAGAAAAAAAGGGTGGAAATGCATTTTTTTTTAGTTCAAATCCACAAAAGTTTGGTGGCACTTTCGCTGTTTCTGAGTTTAATAATTGTATGGAGCACCATGAGGGGGCGTTACTAAATTTGGGGCACTATGAATGGGGAACTTGAATAGAGGTGAAGCACAGGTAGGGAGGTAAAGTTCATCATGGTCGAGTTATGGCCCGGGAGAAGTCATCATAGTAGTCTGGACCAGATAGAGAAGAAAAAGGGGGGAAAAAATTTTTGGGGAAGATGTCACCCGTGAGTCCCTGGATGTAACTGAATGTAATTAAAGTTTAAAATGTGCCCGAGTGGCAAACCCAAAATTTTAAAAGTTATGTACAGTGGCAATTTGGGGTTTTGGTTTTATTGGTTAATATTCTGTAATAGAATGATGGTATTATGCAGCCACTTCATGCTGGTGATATGTGGCCATGATGGGGTGGTAATATTTGCAGAGTTTTGTTATTAGTAATATTGCTTTCGTGGGTAACAGTATTAGTCAGTAGCGATATGGTTATGAAACGTGGTAGTATTATTGTTGCTATTTGGGAAATTTTTAGTCTTGACCCCCTTAGTTTTACAAGTAACGAGGGATTGTGTTTTTTAGTCCTTTAAAAGGGTTTTTAATATATGGGGTTTTTTGGTTTTGTATAGGTTCCCACCCACAGAAGAAAGATTAAAGGGTTTTTTAAATTGAATTTGGGGTTAACCCAAAAAAACAAAAAATTTCCATTGTATGTTTTTTTTTTTTTTCCCGTTCAACCCCCCCCCCCCCCCCCCCCCCCCCCAAAGATTTTAATGTGGGGTGCAGATGCTTTGGCGTATGGGGTTTTTATTGAAATTTTTTTAAAGCTGCCACAAAAATTGGTTTTCAACTTTGGGTTTGTGTCAGGTTGTTTGACAAATGCGGTTTCATAGGCTGGGCTGTTTAAAGCAGACGGTACATATGTCTGGGCTAATGGAGATCCATATTTTTTTCTTTTTTGGGTTTGGGATGTATCCCCTTTTTCCTTTTACTTTTGTCTTTATTGACTTTTACCCTGTCAAGGGTGCCCCCGCAAACCCCCCCAAAAAGGGCCCCGGGGGGCCACGTGCCCCCCCCCAACCCCGGCGGGCCCTTTTCCCAGCCCCACTTTTCAATTTCCCCTCCCCGCTCCCCCCGGGGTTCCTGCCCCCGGCGCGCGCGTTCCCCCCCCTAGGGCGGGGGCGCGCTCCCGTTTTTGTTGAATTTAAAGGGGGCCCGCACCCCAAGGTAATTTTGGGGATTTTCCCGGCCGCTTTTCCCCTTTTTAAAGCCTGCCCCTTCCTGGGTGCCCTTGCCCGGATTTTTGAAAATTTCCTATTGAGGGAAAAAGTTTTTGGGTCTTGTCTGATTAAAGTGTACCGTTTCCGTTTGCCCCCCGTCCCCGACCACGAATCTTGCCCCCTGTCCCACCTTACCCCCTGCCCTGACCACGAAAAACCCTTTCCGCCCGCCCTGACCTTCCCTGCCTTTTTTTCCCCGACCACGAACAATTTAAAGCCTTTTTCCCGGGCCCTTTTGCCTGCCTCGACCCGGAAAACCCCTGCCGCCCGTCCCCGACCCTTTCCCGCCTGTTTCCCCGAAAACGAAATTGCCGCCCCCTCCCGAATTCCTGCCCGGGCCTGACCACGAACCTCTGCCGCCTGTTTCCCGGGCCTTCTGCCTGTCCCTGACCACGAACCTTTGCCGCCTTTCCTGACCTTCCTGCCTGTCCTCGACCACGAACCTCTGCCGCCTGCCCTGACCTTCCTGCCTGTCCCCGACCACGAACCTCTGCCGCCTGCCCTGACCTTCCTGCCTGTCCACGACCACGAACCTCTGCCGCCTGCCCTGACCTTCCTGCCTGTCCCCGACCACGAACCTTTGCCGCCTGTCCTGACCTTCCTGCCTGTCCCCGACCACGAACCTCTGCCGCCTGTCCTGACCTTCCTGCCTGTCCCCGACCACGAACCTCTGCCGCCTGCCCTGACCAACCTGCCTGTCCCCGAGTACAAGCCTGCCTTCCGATTTTGTACCACGCTACACCTCGGCTGCCTCCGCAAGCAAGTCACGTCAGGGGTAGCGACCTGGTAGACTCCTGCCGCAGCAAGTCCATCCCGCTTAGCGGCGGGCTCTGGTGAATACCGGGACCTACTTAGATTCCGCTCCCTGGTGTGGCTTACACCATCGCTTGCGACGGTCCAGGGGATCCACTACCTCCAGCCCTGACAATACAACTATAACACCAATTTTTTGCTATTTTCATGCTCCCGACTGTTAGCAAAACTAGACGATGCTCCCACATCTTATGATAGAAAACTCTATTAGCAGTATAGGTAGCAAACATTAAAGGGGTTATCTCATCATACAGTTTCACAGAGCCACACCATGATTTAGAATCACACTTCCTGGTCAGGCTGTGGGTGGTTCTATAGCAGTGATTGACATATCAGCTCTGCTGTTCCTAGCTATTCCTGTTACATGACATGAGTGCAGGACATTTATAATCTGTAGTGGCCGAGGCTACTGTCACGGGTAATCCTGCCACCCACGCTCCTAACACCCTTGCATGTTGAGCCACCAGCGTCCGGCTACTCATCTGTCCTCGTTCTCGATGTCTCTGCCTCCCGAATTGCGGGTCCTCGATTCCTAGGGCGCGTGTCGGCTCTGCTAATTTTAAAAGGCCAGTGCACCAGTGATTTGTGATCACCGGCCGCTATTTAACCCTGCCCCTTCCTGTCGTTCCTTGCCAGATCGATAGTGCCTGGAGAGAAAGAGTTTTCAGTGTGTTTGATTGCTATTCCGTGTACCGTACCTGTTGCCTCCGTCCCTCGACCACACACTTTAGCCACCTGTCCTGACCTCCCTGCCTGTTACTGACCACGAGTTTGCCTAGCGATTCTTTACCACGTCACACCTCGCCCACCACTGCAGGCAAGTATCGCAAGGGGTAGACACCTGGGGGTTCCCTTGGCGCAGTAATTCCAACCCGCTTTGCCTTGGGTTCTGGTGAAAACCAACGGCCCCTTAGACTCCGCTCCCTGGTGTGTCTTAGGCCCTGTTCACTCGACGGATTTGGCCGTGGTTATGGCCGCGGGTTCCGACGCGGTTTCCGCGGCCAAAACCACGGCCAAATCGTGCCCAGTTTATTAACATGGTTTCTTATGGGAAACCGCGATAATATTCACACGCCGCGGGTTTGGCCGCGGCTTTGGGTCTGCGGCCTTGCCGCGCGTGTTTGAGAACTCTCCTGTCAATTCTGTTGCCAAACCACGCCCAACTTGCGCCGCGACCACGCCTAGCGCCCGCATCGAGAGACGCAAGTTTGCAGCGAGGCTAGGACGAGGTTCGGCCACGGGGGCCGCGGCCAAACCCGTCGTGTGAACATGCCCTTACACCAGCACCTGCAGTGGTATAGCATATCCACTACTCCAGCCATTACAGCTACTGAGCTCTAAAGAGTGAAAGCTTGTCATTTACTTAGGTAAACAAATTCAGTTGCTAGAGATAAGACTCTGCAGGGAGCGACTCACCACGGTTTAACAGCAGCTTGTATCAATCAGATGACAGTCTGAGGAGAGAGAGGTGGGGAGAGGTGGTAAATAACCTAGATAAACTTGTGTATACTAGCAGTAGATAAAATCTTGATTATCTCATGAACAAATCAAAAACAAAACAGGAATGTATTTGGTTATAGTCTTCATTTACTGTTCCCTTCATGTTAAAAGCTTAACAATGTGGTAAGAAAAATCATTTAAAGCTTTATAGTGCTATATGTAGTGAAAGGGAGCAAAAGCCTCCATTAATCTGCAAAATCGTACTATGTGGTTACTCCTGAGTGAGCCCTCCTTAAAGGGGTTGTCTCACTACAGGGATTGCTGCTTTTTATGTTAAAGATCTTGTAAAAACAAGAGACTTTGCAATATATGTCCATTAACAGTGTCCTTCCTATTCATAGATATCCCCTCTTGTATGGGCTGCATCAGCTCCTCAGGTCGCTATAGCTACAGACCTGCTCAGTCTCTCCTGATAGGCTGTCAGCACTGGTTGCTATAGCTACAGACCTGCTCAGTCTCTTCTGATAGGCTGCCAGCTCTGGTCACTATAGCTGCAGACCTGCTTTCCTCACTGCAGATCAGTGATAGCCAGTAAAGCTGGTAAACACGCCCCTGAATTCAAAAATGAAACTGAGAAAACAGGACTGAGGGGAGATGAATCGCGGTAGTGAGACAACCCCTTTAAGCACTGGGCCCCATAGCATTTTCTATGGCTGCTGCTGTTATAGTTACACCCATGGCGTCCTATTAATCGTGGAAAATTATAGTGACCGTTCAGCTGAGCTATTATTCTGAATGGCAGATAAACTTAAATTTTAAAAAAAATGTTGCTCTATACAGTTGTAAGGAAAAGCTAAGACATAGAACATATTGTGAAGTTTTTTGGGATAAAGGGTCTGTTACTGTAACGCATGCAAGGAAATATAACACAGGGTTCATATCTGTGACTTGTTTCCTTAGGGTGCTTTCACACAGTGCGGTTTTTTGTGCGGTTTTTGGTGTGTTTTTTTGGATGCGTTTTTTGTGCAACAATGTATTGCATTAATTGTTGTGCCTTCCTGCACAAAAAACGCGTCCAAAAAAACACACCAAAAACCGCACCAAAAACCACACTGTGTGAAAGCACCCTTAGTACAAAAACACTGAGCAAAAACTGAACTCAGCAGCACAAAGAGAAGCTGTGGGATCTTCTCAGCAGATACACACGTGTATAACGATTTTCATAGATTATAATAATCTAAATGATTACTTCCCCCCCAGTACTCACCAGGTCGGATCTCCGGCAGGCACAGGAACATCTTTCTGTGTGTGATATGTTGCAGAACCCGGTAACATGCAACCTCTGTCCAGAACTCATGCAGGCTTCCCGCCAATAGAAATGTCATACGGGGTATAATAATTCATCACCAGCCAGAAGAGGGTGGAAGGAATTAAAGGAATCGTATGTAAAGATGAAGGCGTTTCCTAGAAAGTGGAGATGAGGAAATGACCACAGCAGCCGGGTTATACATTGCAGTGAACAGGATTTAAAGGGAACCTGTCACCAGAGCATAGGTTATTTCCAAGATGTAGAAACTGGAGAGATATTCTTAACCCCTTAAGCCGAACGCCTGAAAAGTAGTTAATGACCGGAACATTTTTTTCGTTTTTGCCTCCTTGCGTTTCAACAGTTGTAACTTTTATATTTTTTCAATGACGCAGTTGTATGAGGCCTTGTTTTATTCTAGACAAGTTATACTTTATGGGGGAATAGTTTAAGTTCACTTATAAATAATTGCAGTATTTTTTTTATTTTTTTTTTAAATATATATATATTTTTTTTTACACCATTCACATTTCACACTTAATAACTTGTTAGATTAATTCTACCAGTTATTACGGTCGTGAGGATACCTAATATGTGTAGGTTTTTTTGTGCGTGTAATTTATGCACAATAATATTTAATAAAATATTTATTTTTATTTTATTATTTATTTTTTTGTTCTTTTTTAACACTTTTTATGTTCCTTTTTTAGTTTTTTTTTTTTTAAATCCCATGAGGGGAGAACTGTTTTACAATTTTTTTTTAAACACTTAGTAATGTATTAGCATTTTCATATATGCTAATGCATTCTAATCTGTATCAGTCTGACACAGGCAGTGATTAGGACAGCACACAGTGCGTTCTGATCACTGGCTTCTTACACAGACAGCTCTGGAGCCATGCTAGGTCCCCAGAGCTGACTGTCCAGCCGTTCCCCGGGCTCTGTCGGGTCTCCGGGAATCCCGATCACCTGACAGAGCAGGGAAACCCTTTGATTGCGCTGCGGTAACGCAAAGGGTTAAAGCACCGGGGAGCGGAGGGGATGCTCTGGGATCGGGGCTGTGTAGTACAGCCTAGATCCCAGCGCAATTTCGGCGCCGGGCGCCGCAAACCCCGATGTCTACAGCGACGCCAAAAGACGTCGCTGTAGACGAACGACCCGCACCAGCCGACGCCGAAAGACGTTGCTGTAGACGAACGACCCGCATCAGCCGACGTCTAAAGTCGGCGGGCGGTCGTTAAGGGGATAAACATACCCATGAGCCAGTAGATGTGGGCGAAGTGAGGGGTTTAGGGAACTGATTGAAGACTTTGGAACCCATAAGGCAAGAACCAATCTGCCCTAAGGGAAGATTTCATCCCTAATCCCAGAGTTGCCATCAGACTGGATCCAGATGTTTGATATGGCTACATAAATATTAATATTATTTAGTAGTAAGTAGTTATCTAAGCCTTTATTGAACCCCTCAACTATTCCTCCCAGGGCCAGCGCCTGAGGCGACTTTTCCAAAGATTCAATTCTCATTGTGAAGAATGATTTTCTCCTCTGAAGGTTGAATCTTCTTTTCTCCAGCTGAAGGGAATGTCCCCTTGTCTTTTGAGGGGGCTTTACATGAAATAATTTTTCCTCATAATTTTTGTAGGGACCATTTATATACTGTAACGCCTCACTTGCATTCGGATGCCATCTTGGGCCTTCCTGGGGGTACTTATCTTCGGGATCGCCGTCTTTTGGTAAAACGTACTGGCCCTCCAACATACGCACACCGACAAAGGCTTCTTCTTAACACTCCACCTGTTTATTCCAGTGCAGGTTTACAGCATGGCATACAACCAAAACATAAACAAAATCCTTGGCCGTTTAGCCGCAAATTAAACACATATTTGTCTCTCTAACCTGTGGCCTGGATCTACCATCCAGCACCACCAGCAAAGACTTCACCAGTCTCCACTGGTTCTGGCTTCCTCAAGCCTCTGGGGGCCAGAGCCTTTCACCTTGGCTCCACTGCTGCTCCATTTGCAATAGCAGAACATCTGGAGTAGGAGGCCTTTAATAGGTCTCCAGAGAAGCACCCAATACCTGGGTTGGAATACAGAGACCTGGAACATGGGAACAACCCCCCCACCCATCTGCAGTTGTTCCGGGAAGGCCAGCCATTAATTGCTGGACATTAGCCATGCTATGTATAAGGGTCAGCAACCTAATGCTGCTGACCGACAATACCTGGTTTCCCCCACCGAGACCAGGCTCTCGGTGGCATGTACGCCACCTAGTGGAAGAACCCTGCGACTGCCTATGGTCGCACTGCCACAATACTTATATAAATTAATCTTGCCTTCCTGGAACCGTCTTTTTGCAAGACTAAATAAGTTCAATTCTACCAACCTCGTCTCATAACTAAGATGCTCCATTCCCCTTATAAGTTTGGTTGCTCGTCTTTGCCCTCTCTCTAGCTCCATTACATCTCTTCTATAAACTGGGGCCCAGAACTGAACAGCATATTCCAAGTGAGGTCGCACCAATGCTTTATACAGCGGTAGAATTTCATCCTTGTCCCGCGAGTCCAGGCCTCTTTTAATACACGTCAATATTTTACTTGCCTTAGAGGTAGCTGATTGACATTGCATGCTGTTCTGTAGTCTATGATCTACAAGAACGCCCAGATCTTTCTCAACAAGTGATTCTTCCTGCAGATTTGTTTTTTTTGAGGGGGTTTTACATGAAATAGCTTTCCCCCATACGTTTTGCATAGAACATTTATATAATTATATAAATTAATCCTGTCTCCCAGAGCTGTCTTTTGTCATGACTTAAATAGGTTCAGTTCTTTTAACCTTTCCACATAACTAAGATTCTCCATTCCCCTTATTAGTTTGGTTGCTCGTCTTTTCACATCCTTTTTATAAACTGAACTGAACAGCATATTCCAAGTGACAGCACACCAATGCTTTATATAGTGGTAATATTACATCCCTGTCCGGCGAGTCCCAGCAGAAATGGAGCTGATTCCATAGGAAATGCACAGTGCCACCATAACATGTTCCAGTGGCCCCATAAGAAAACCCAAACACGGAGTCTCCATGAAAGTGTCTTCCACAATGTTCTTAAAACAGTGGCTTTAACAGTGTTTGCAACAGGTTTCCTTGTAAAGAGGCTGAAAATGCAAGTATGAACCTGTAAAAACGTTATTACTCCGTGGCAGAAAAAGAATAGAGAGCGAATCTACTCCAATGTAAGGGAGTTCAATTACCTATGAAGTTTCCACCTATGCACGAAATTGATTGCGCGCTTCGCAGTTGCTTGTCCCACATGCTGCCATTGGTCAGCAAGAAGTTGTGCTCTACCATATGACTTTTAGATTTCCATTGACCAAGTCATGTAGGGTCTTGATTAGGGATGAGCGATGCTATTGACAAAAGTTGAAATCGGCTTTTTACGTTTATTGGAATTTTTCGATGACACGATAGTTTCCATGAAAATCTCAAAGATATTCGTTATCACGTTTACAATCGCCTCTTTTTCGACATTTTCTGTAATTTTGGCAGCCACCAATCAGCGAAGAGCATAGAGCAGGGTTAGCTGGGTGTAAGACATCATGACTGGGCGGTGTATGGATCTCATTGGCTGCAAAAATCACATGACCTTGTTTTATGTATATGACTGCATTTTCTGATCAGCCTCATTCCTCAACTATCTCACTACAGAGCAACACGTCTCGCTGCCTGTCCCAATAGCTGTTGTCACAGCTCAGAGAGACAAGTCTTTTTTTTACACAGAAAACCATCCTTGTAGCTGCGAAGCTTAGGATATAGTTAGATTAGAGAATTTTAGTTCTTATTTAGTTAGAGATAGACTCGTAAAGAAATCTATTGCTGTGTGCAGCCGCGGGTTGTGGTGACGGAAAGGAGGGGGGATGTTGCCCAGCCCATCTTGTTAACTCGCATTGAAATAGCAATGTTTTTTTTACCACTTTTTGGCCAGCAGACCTCCCAACTGAGGTGAAATTGTCCCTTTTGTTTTTGCGGTTCTATTGGTGTCTGTGCGTCCCAGTTTGTTGCAAATATTGGGTTACAGTTTTTTATTGTAACTGGTACCTGATGTCGAAAATTGAAAAACCCCATATCCATCCGTAAAACGTTCAAAGTTCTATTGCAGTCCTGCATCTCAGTTGGCAAAAATACGCACTTGTATGCAAATTTGGGTTCGTATTTATGTAACTGGCCCCGTTGTCATGGTGCAAAAACCGCCTATCTAACTATAAAACTTTTAAATTTTCTATTGGTGTTGGCGTCCAGTTTTGGGCCCAAAAAGCGATTTTGACCAAATTTTTTTCCAAAATTTTATTTTTACTGGTGTCTTTGTCCTTTGTAAAACTAGTTGTTTAGGGCCCCATTATAGACTTCCCCCACCCACTGTAACCCGGCCCCCTACGAAACCTGTTGTTAAAGATGACGGGCAACACCTGCTCTCACCAACCCCTGAATCGCCCGCCATGAAAGCGGTTAATAAAGCCCGATGCAGCCCTGCTCTCACCACACCCACTCTATGTCCGGCCCTGCTAGCTGAACCCCATGTTAAAGATGTGACCCACCCTGTTTTCCCCCGCACCCCCCTCTAGTCCCACCTGCCCCCTAAACCTACGTGATCCCTTTCACAAGGCCCCACCCCTTTATCAGTAATTTCCCCCAAACCCCTGAAGTAAGTGCAGGATTTTCTGAAAGGGCTTTTTAACCACTGGGGTCTGTTTCGTTTTGCTTCAAAATTCTTTACCCTAGAATGGGAAGTTCGCACAGCATTGAAAACTAGTTTTTTTTTAAAAAAGTTTATTTCTTTTTGCCAATTTTTCTGCGATTCCAAAGGGTACCTTTTTTTGGCGGGTTTTTGGGTCAAAAAAGTGCAGTCCGGACTTATATCAAAGTCCATTTTCAAATAAAATGGGGTTAAATACTACTTTCTTACGCACTTTTAAATCTGTGGTTTATTGGTTTTAGGCATGCTTGGACGAACAGGGGTATCAATGTCCAGTCAAAATAAATATGGTTCAAAGACTCCTTTTCCCGCACTTTTTTTTTCGAGGTTTCTTCAAGGAATCTTTTTGTTTTGGGGGCAGCCACGTAAAAAAAACCCAATGTAAAGATTTATTAAAAAAAGCTTATTGCCCGCTTCAAGGCCATAAAAATTAATAGTGGTTCGGGGCGTCCCCCCTCTGATCCACTTTCCCAAAATTAAAAGTCAAATTTCCTTAAACCCTTGACAGTAATGCGTATTTGAAAGGCCCACTGCCCAAACGGGACATCTGTTGCTTTCTGCTTAGTTTAATGTCATGGGGAAAAACGTCAGCAACGGGCCAGCTAGAACAGGAAGTACCGTACAACGCACAGAATTAAAAGATTTTTTTTTTTAAAAAAATATCAATTTCTTTTTGAATTTTTTAATTCTGAGGGTCCAAAGGGTTTTTTTGGGGGGTTTTGGGGAAAGGCTACTTTAAAATGGATTTCAGGGGGGGGAAATAAGGCAGATCCCCCAGGGCCGGAAGAAAAGGTCCCTGTGATATGAAAAAAAATAGGAAGTAGTAATGGGGGGGGCACCCAATTTGATTAGTGCATTGGCCGAAACGGTTAAAGAGGCCCGGGCCTCACAGCCCCACTCTAACATGGCCCTGCCAGCTAACCTCCCGCGTTCCTTTTGGACGTTCTTGCGCCACCACATATGTGACGGATTTTGGTCCCTGGTGCAAAAATGAAGGGTCTCCCGCCCGTTCCCATTGGGCCATTTTCCCAAACCGGGTCTTTTTTTTTTTGTGTGAAAGGAGCCCCGTAAGCGCACGCTGTACCTGTGTGGCTACACCGTCCTATTTTTCTTAGCCATTGAACATAATGAATTATTTTAGCCGGTGAATTTTTTTCTGTGACTCTGTGGGATACACTGCAGTTTTCATTGATACCTTTATGGGGGACATTTGACTTTTTAATTTTTTTAATGGGGTCCACCGTGATCATTTTACTGTTCGCTCATCACTACCCATGACTTCCTTCCCTCCCTCCTGCAGAAGGCTACATAAAGAGAAGTAATACCTTGCTTTGACTAATTCATTCTGATGTGGGATCAGAAGTCAATAAGCAAAATAAAGATATTTAGATTAAATGCAAAAAGCAATTTAAGTAAAATAATCAATAAGATTATATGAATGAAAATCAGAATCATTTTATTAAATGAGTTGTGCTATTGAAGGGGTATTCCCAATTCATTTATTTAAATATATAGTCAAAGGCAAATAAAAACTATTACCAAATGCATTCCTGTTCTGATTTTGCTTCCTTAGAAGCAATTCTTAGACAATTTTATTTTTCTAAAGTTTGTAGAACCGTACCAGCTTGACGGGGAATTGTAAGCCTGAAGCTAAAAAAAATTTCCCCACACTAAAAGGAATTGGGGAGCCTGAAGATAGAACCATCCACACCCGAACGGGAAAGGGGAGCATGAAATTGTAAAACCCCTGAACCAACAGGAATGGGAGCCTGAAGCGGTAATCTGCACACACCTAAGGTAGAACCACCCACAGCCGAAAAGGAATTGGGAGCAGAAGCTGTAGAACTGCCCACACCGAAGGGGAAGGGGGAAGCCTGAAGTTTTAGAACCATTCACACCCTGAACGGGAAGTGGGAGCCTGAATCTGACCATTGCACCGTTTGAACGGGAAGCAAACCTGAATCTTAGAACTCCCCACAGCCGACGTGGGTAGAGCTTAAGTGTAAACCGCCACAGCCGAAGGAAGGGGAGCATGAAGCTATAAACCCGGGCCACCCTGAACAGGAAGTAGGAGGCAAGTGTAGAACCCTGCACCTGGACAGGAAGGGGGAGTCTGAATCTGTAAACCACCCAACCTAACGGGAAGGGGGAGTCTGAAGCTTAACCACCACAACCGAACAGGAAAGGGGGACCCTGAACGTCAACCCCCCCACATCTAAAACAGAAGGGGGAGAATGAAATTGTAGAACTGCCCACAAGCTAAACAGAAAGTGGAGGCCTGAAGCTGTAGGACCACCCACAGTCAAACCAGGGAGTGTAAACCTTAAACTGGCAGTGAAGTGCAGTCTTAAAAAAGGGGATCGTGGAAACCCCCTTTAACGTTGGAAAATTTTGCAGAGGGGAAAAAAACCCTTTTTCAGGCCTTCGACATATTAGAAAGGTCAGATGTTGTGGTGAGTCTTCACTAGACCAGCTCCTGTTTTCCCTACTGCAAGTGTTAGTTTGTAATTATAATTGTGGTTTCATAAAACTTTCTCTCTTTTGCTCCGGAACTTTTGTTTTACCCGGGGCACCTGCAGGAAGTAGCAGCACTTGGTGGAAACCATTAACCTATATCTCATAAGACATCTGTTATATGGGGCCGTTCTCTACTGTATAGTGATCCTGGAGGAGCCGCGTGTAGAGAAATGTAATATGAATGAAGGCTTGAAAAGGCTTGTGCAGAGTAGGAAACACTTTTTTATGTACCTTACTATTGTGTCAAGCAAGATTCTCTCTGGAGCCCCTCTTCTGCATTGCACTGATGACCCCATCGATTTGAAAGGACAGTGTGTAATGCTTAAATTCCCCTATTGTCCCCTACTGAACCGATGCCCTCAGAGAAGAAGGAAGCTGATCAGTTGGCAGAAATCCCGAGCGGTCATCAATGCCTCGCAGTGCCTGTGGCTACTAGTCCCCAGCTTGAGGATGTAGACTGTCGGAAGAGGAAGCACCCGTGAGAATATGACTTTTCGGATCCCAAATTTGGGCTTTTTTAGAACGTTGGCGCGCTCCCTGGAGGAGGAGGATGGGGGTAGTGTCAGTAGGGTCCCGGCCGCAGAAAGGGAAGGGCGGTCGCACAAAATCCCGCTTTACATTTCTGCCATATGCCCCGGGTTTGCCTCAATAATCGAGAGGAAAGAATCAAAAGTATAACCACCACGAACAAAGAAAAGGTAGATGCATCTAAACATGAATTTTATGTGGAGGAATCCCTGGAGAAAAAAAACCACACAGGGCCCGGGGTTCCCAACTACTGTGACATCTTCTGCCTCCCCCCCTCCCCCACTTCCAAGCCCAAACGGTCCCCGCTGCCGATTCCGGAGCAGCAGAGCAAACCATCCCCCTCCCAGACACTGAAGGCCGATCCACCCCCAGCAACACGCCTACACCTTCCCTCATGGACCCGCACGCCGCAGCAACCGTCCAACAGCCCCCTTTTGACCCGGTTTTGGGGGCAAAAAAAAAAACCACCCCAACCATCCAAAAACCCAAAAACCTGAATTTTGGATTTCCAGGCTGTTGGGCCTTTGGGAAAATTGCCTTTCCGTTGGTGGCCAGATGGGTTCCGCCAGACATGGCCCCGGCATTCCCCCAAAATCAGAGCCGAGCAGCATTTCTTTGCCAGAAAAAAACCCCTTCCGCCCTGGCCCCCCACGTTGCAAAAAAATCCCAGCGCTTGGCTGCATCTGTGTCCACCAAATCCATCTCACTACAACACAAGGACTAGTAACAAAAATCCCAAGGGCGTTTTAACCCCCACTGATGCTCACTGGGGGAGTTGGGGGGGGTACTTTCCCTGGGGATGTTGGGGCTTGGGCTCGGCGGACACTCTTCCACAATGCTAGGGTGGGCAGAGTCCCGATCCCCCAACCTTGACAGGCGCATCACGGCCCAAAAACCAGGCCGTTCTCAAATTAAAGCGAGATGCAATCCAGCAAAAAGAAACGTTGTAAGTTGGGAAAAAACTTTATTCCTTAAACTTGTACGAGGGTAAAAACATCAAGGGAACAAAACTTACATGTTCGGGCGTACAACACCCAGTGAGCATATTAGATTAAGGAATAAAGATTTTTCCAATTAAAAGTTTCTTCCCCCTGGTGCAGGCCACAATTTGTTTTCCCTTCGCACTCTTTGGTCCACCAAGGGAGTTTGGATGGCTGTTTGAGGTTTTGGACAGGTGTTTTTTTTTACTAATTATTTTTTTTATTAAGTCGGACTCTAGGGGGCAAGTTGTACCCCACAATTTTAGTTTCACAACATGTCAAAACAATTGTCATGTAATTCCAGATTTGTTATTTATGTTATACAGTGCACGTGTAACATACAATATGTGGGACGTACAACTTGTCCCCTAAGAGTCCGACTTAATGGACATAGACATAGCATCAAAAAAGGTGACTTCAGACAAGGGGTCGCAAAACACTTCACGGAGACACACCATCAGGATTTTTCCAAATTGACAATCACTCCCATTGACATGGTTCCTCTTGATAGTACCAACAAATTCCAGTTGTTACAAAAAAGAGAACTATATTGGATATTCCGATTAAAAACCATTCAACCTCAGGGTTTAAATGAAGTGGTTGAATTAATCCGCTAAACATACCCATAATTGTGACTCAAGTGTAGCAGGGTCTATGTATCACATAAACCTGATCATAGTACACAGCCAGAGCACACAACACTAAGGCAAATGTATATTGGATATAACAAGTTTTTTTTTTTTTTTGTTTGTTTTTTTTGAGTCCCTAGCACTACTATATACTACACAGTAGGCTAGATTTTTCATGACACTCAATATGTTTCACACTGTCCAATACATCTCATCCAATACATCTCATCCACTATATCTCATCCACTACATCTCATCCACTACATCTCATCCACTTTTGGGGTTATTCTTATAGTTTTCATATAAAGCACATCCATCATTAGTTTCAACAATTTGGAAACAATAGATGCAAATCAAAGTTTCCTTGACTCATGCGAAACACATCTAATGTTTTACAATCCATACTGTATCAATCATCTAAGTGATACAAGTCCATAATATCCATTATCCCGAGATCACTCACCTTTTTAGCAGATATGTGTGTCTATATGTGGTACTTTCACAGTATTCGGTGCACTCTTTGCAGTCACACAGATATGTGTCATTTTTAGAGATAGGCGAATTTCTCAAAAATTCGATTCGGTCACTTCGCCGAATTTCCCGACAAAAATAACTTCGTTCCGATTACTTCGGGAGGAATCACGTTAAAAAACAGCTATTTCCAGGCTGCACAGAGCCTGCAGGGTGCTGTAGAACGTTGTGCCATGCTTAAATATGCAGAGGGAGCTTGGTTTGGTCTTCATACAATGTTGTGTTTTGGTATGACACGCACATGACTGCCGCCGCTCTTAGAATCGCTTCACTATAAAATTCCCTGGGCACTTAAGAGGGCAAAACTGACCAAAAAACTGAAGCGAGAATGTAGCCTGATAAACTCATGCCAGCGACAGCTGGAAAAAAACAAGCTGAGGGCTCAGGTGGCAACATCAGTGACAGAGTGTGGAGGTGATGGCGGCAGCCACAGCAGCATGAGGTCAGGCAGTGGCACAATGACATTATAGAGGTGGCAAAAACAGGAGTAGGCCACAGAGTGGCACAATGAAACAGTGTGGAGGTCACGGCAGCAGCCACAGCAGCAGCATGAGGTCAGACAGTGGCACAATGACATTCTGGAGGTGGCAAAAACAGGAGTAGGCCACAGAGTGGCACAATGAACAGCATGAGTGGTAGGTACGGCGGGCAGCAGCATGAGGTTCCGGAGAGAGGCACAATGACATTCTGGAGGTGCAAAAAACTGGAGTAGGGCCACAGAGGGCACAATAACAGAGATCGGAGTTCGAACGGCGGCAAGCACATGAGGTCCATAGAGTGGCACAATGACATACTGGAGGTGGCAAAAACTGAGTAGGCACACAAGAAAAAAAAAGTGGCAAAAAGAAACAGTGTGGAGGCACGGCAGGAGCAACAGCAGCACATGAGGTTCATACAGTGTCAAAATGACATTCTGCTGTAAGGTGGCAAAAACAAGATTAGGCCAAAGAGGGGCACATGCACATAACAGTGTGGAGTTGTTGACGCATCAACAGCATCAGCAGCAGCATGAGGTCATAGAGGGGCACAACTGACAGACGTGTGAGGTGACGGTCGGCAGCCACAGCAAGCAAGAGTCAGACAGTGGGCACATTGACATTCTATGAGGTGGCAAAAACAGGAATAGGCCACAGAGTTGCACAATGACTGAGTGTGGAGGTGACAGCGGCAGCCACAGCTGCCATGAGGTCAGGACAATGGCACAATGACAGAGAGTGGAGGGTTACAGTGGCGCAGGGCAGCAGCATGAGGTTAGACAGTGCACAATGAATTCTGGAGGTGGCCAAAAATACAGTAGTAGGCCCACAAGTGGCACAATGACAAGAGTGGAGGTGACAGCGGCAGCAGCATGAGTCAGACAGTGGCACAATGAACATTCTGGAGGTGGCACAACAGGGTAGGCCACCGAGTGGCACAATGACAGAGAGTGGAGGAGAACGGGGCAGCGCATGAGGTCAGACAAGTGGGCACAATACAAGAGTGGAGGTGACGGCGTCAGCAGCATGAGGTCAGACTTGGCACAATGACATTCCTGGAGGTTGGCAAAAACAGTAGTATGCCACAGAGTGGCACATGACAGAGAGTGGAGGAGACGGCGGTAGCACAAGAGGTCAGAGAGTGGCACAATGACACAGTGGTGAGTCACGGGCAGCAGCAGCATGAGGTCAGAGAGTGGCACAATGACACAGTGTGTGGAGGTCACAGCAACAGCAGCAAGAGCTCAGTGCAGAGCCAATGACATTCTGGAGGTGGCTAAACAGTATGTAAGCCACAGAGTGGCACAATGACAGAGAGTGAGAGGTACGGAGCAGCAGCACGGGTCAGACAGTGGGCAAAATGACAATCTGGAGTGCAAAAAACTGGAGTAAGCCACAGAGTGGCACAATGAACACAGTGTGGAGGTCACAGGCAGCAGCATCATGAGGTCAGAACCTGGGCAACCATGACTTTTCTGGAAGGTGGCATCCCAGTCGTAGGGCCCACAGAGTGGCAAATGACAGAGCAGTGGAGGTTACGGCAGCAGCAGCAGCGGACAACAGAGTCACAATACATTCTGGAGGTGGAAAACAGTAGTAAGGCCACAGAGTGTCACAATGACAGAGAGTGGAGGTGGTAACAAACCAGTCCCTGGATAAAGATGGTTAGGTGGCAGATGGAAGAAACTCATCAGCAGATGTGTGGCAACAAGGCGGGTGGCGGCATCAATAGTGGCTGAGCAGGTAGTTTGAATCCATACTCCATTTCTCACAGTTTTTGTGAGGCGTCCATGGCTGATGTAGTCTGAATGCCTAAGTATTGGGAGTGTGGAATCCTGTGTCGATCCATGCCTGATTCATCTTGACAAAGGTTCAGTCTTCCACATTTCCCGAGGACCAGCGGGTTCTCCTTGGTGTAGACGATGCCCCACGCCGCACTGAACACCCGCACTGATGGCCACACCTACTGGCTGGGCAGGACAGCATCTCCCACTGCCAAACACGGCAAAGTTGCAGCCACGCTGCCAGTAGTGCAGGCGGATCTTCTAACTGGGGTTGGCAGAGGTGCTGTACACGTAGGGCCACCACCTGTAGGGTTCAGGTGACTGCTCCGGTCCTGCTGCTGCTGGCGACAGCCCTCCTCACTAGGAGTGAAGAAGCAGCTCAACAGTGACTCCAGACATAGGTTGCTGCTGATGGAGCTGGTACTGCTCGCTACCACCCCACCACCTTCACCCAGCAGCCGCGGCATTGGTACGGAGCGCTGCGAAACCCCCCGGTCAGACCTGACAGAGAGGGACAGTGCTGCACTTAGGCAGTGGCCGACCTGACAATGACGGAGGATTTTCCCTATAGTTTTGAGTTGACCTCCCTCTCAATAGTGGGAAAAAGGCTCCCATTTTGGACCGTAGCAGGGTCCAACAGGGTGGAGATGTCCAGAAGTCCTCCCTCAGCCGGATGCTGACTAATTTTTCGGGCTTTCACTAGCCAGGCAAATCAGCATGCTGTCGGGCCATCTTGTACAAGTGACTCCGAGGGGCTCCCTGCCTCCCATCTCCATCTGTACTACTGCCACGGTGCTTGCGGGTCAACTGCCTCATCTTCCTCATCACCATCTACCCTCCTCCCGCAGCACCTAGCACCACCTCACAATGTCACCTAGGGAATAAAATCCACTCATTTCACCCGCCAAAGCTTACTGCCACCAATGACCTCCTCCACCTCCACCACCCATTTCAGCACCCCACCGGACACATGAGGCCGCGAGAAGAAGAGCCTGTCCACGTCTCCCGACCTCCTGTCCCAGACAGATAAATCAGCATCGTAACCAGGTACAATGAAGGCCGAGGAATGACGTAAACATACCCCGTAGTCCATGGCTAAGACCAATAACGTGGCCACCTGAATGGCCTCAACAAACAGCAGTGTAGACAACAACATAGCTGCCACGGCAACACAATCAAAAGATACAATGGTTATTACACCAGTCCGACCTGGATCATCAAGAAATCGTTAATGGCCAATCTCTGTACATAACAGACGTCCAACGATGATGCAGGCTGGATACCAACGGTGTGAAACAACGCATTTCGAGTGTAGTTGGGGGAGGCCGTTCAGCACTGACACTCGAGGAGGGTGTTTCCTGGCTTGGTATGAATGGATGAAGTAGCATGAGCACAGTTTCCTGGTCAATTTCAGAATCTTCGAGAAGAACGGAGGAAGGCTACAGGAACCTTTTTCACAACCAAATTGAACACATGGACCATCCTCCCTTGGTCTTGCGTGGGGGGACCACCCATGTTTCCCTCCCATTGTCCGTTCACCAAGTCTCTTTTGGTTCCGATTGCAGTTGTGCGGAGGAAAGCACACATCGATTTCCTTGCTAGCATGACGCGGAGCAGTTCCTCCCCTGTGTGACTTCGTTTCGCCGAGGCAAGCCAGGTGGTAGAACTTTCGTGACACCGCTTGTGCCCAACACATGTAGGTATGAATGGAGCAGTACTTGTGGAAGTGCTGAGATGGTGGTGGTGGAGGAGGAGGAGGCGGACATTGGCGCAGGAGCCGCAGGTTGACAACGTGGGAGTGAGAAAGCGGCGTCTCCTGTCAAAGTATGTTGTGTGGCCTGGGCAGGAAGCACATTCACCCAGTGGGCTGAAAAGGACATGTACTGGCCCTGACCGTTATTACAGCTCCAGAAGTCCGTGCTGCCCGTGCAACCTTGGAACAACCGATAAGCTCAAGGACTGGCCCACCTATCTGTTTCTACTATAATTTATGAAGTGCAGGTACAGACTGTCCTTTTATGGAAACGAAATTACGCTTATGAACACTCCATCTCGGCTTCGGCACAGAGCCATTAGTTCTCTGAACGGGTGCAGAGTTCCACCCATTTGCGAAAGGAGGGACTGCAGTACCAACAACTTGGACAGGAGCACAGTCTGCTGCTGCACCTTAGGATGGTTGGACGCCTATTGTTAGCATTCTTGCAAACGCCTCGCTGAACCGACCCTGGCTCTGGCGCCATTGATTAGCGAGGAGCAGGAGATCCTTTGACCCCGGAAGATATTCAAAGAGAAACAGCTCCCTATCTGCAGAGTGGTGGAGCCTTGACACGGCTGATACGGCATGTCGCCACTGGGCAACTTCCCCAGCTGCATGCTGTGCTGTGGCGGCAGGATGGACCGACCACAACTGAGCCACGTTTCTCCCAGGCCACCGTAAGTGACGCTGCAATGTGGTTGAACGCAGGGTTCATGTTCCAACGTTAGCTCCCTGGCCACGCTTTCACTTTCTGCCTACAGATATCTACATATACACATATCGTCTCCTCCGGTGTCTAGCAAAGAACTGCCACACACAAACCGCCGAGTATCGGATTTTACCGCAACGCACCGCACCTGGTGATTTACTGCTGCCCGCTGCCCTCGCTGAGCCCCTGTGCCGCTACTTTCTTGGCCCTGCGAAGCGGGTTATTTTACCCCCGTGTGCGCTTGGCCTCACACAGCTGCTATCCTGCTGAACCTCCACGGCCACACAACCACTTCTGGCTTCGCGGAGCTGCCTGACGCGCAAGCTGACGCCTCTTCTCCTGAATATGATGAAGCCACTTGCTCCACCCGGCTGCCCAAGGCAGTCGGCTACATCATCATCTATTTGTGTTTCAACTCACTGCTGTCCACCAATCACCGGACTTGGTATGCCGAGACTGACCCCGACACAAACAGAGACCTCCCCACCCGTGCCACCTCTCAACATCTATACTTTGCCGCCTACTGCAAGAAGCGGGGGATTTGGCCCCCTTTCTTCACTGCCAAGAAGCTGCTGACTGCCCTCCTCAAATGGTTCATCCTCGCTGTATAGTGGCACTGAGCCCAGACCACAAAGAAGATCTCTGGCTGAGGGACCGATGGGACCGAGGCGGGTATATAGACGGTGAGCGGGCCGCTGACCGCTCCCGGGCTATGCCAACAAAGTGGTTTGTGTCTGACGTTCCCACCCGACTCTTGGCTGGGTTGTCAGATGTCAATCTGGGAGGAAGTGGATGAACCTAGTCCAACCAATCAAGAACCATGGTTGCTGAACAACACGAACACGCACCCGGCCGCTAGAAGAAACAGCGGTATTTTGTGGCCTCACGAGTGACCCCTGCTGCACACGTCCCCTTGCTGTGCTGCGACCTGGGCCTGTTCCAGGAATGTTTGTGCCTCTGCCACTCGCAGGTGCAGAGCCTGCCACCCTCTGTCTACATACTTTTGTTCTAAAATGAAACAGACACTGTTGGAATGAAGTATCTGTATATGATAAAATCAACACCCTGTATTTGACTCCAAATGAAGCCAGTAACAAGCATAGGGTAACCCTAGGAAATAAATTGCGCTCCACAAATGGGCAGGAAAATTTACTTGTATGTGCCGTTATTAAAAACTCAGCGTATTTTTACTGAATATAAAAGCACAAAACAGGCTTAATTAACCTTCGATAAGAAAATTATGCTACAGAATTTTCTATCTGTGGCGGTGAAAAACAAAGTTTCTTTTACTGAGTACAAAACTGCAGAAACAACGCCTAATTAACCCCTTGGATGTAACTGCGCAAAGAATTGAGCAACCCAAAACTACCAGCTTTTGTAGCGTGATTACAATCGCGTGTTTTCTACGCTACACAACAGAGGAAAACTTGTAATTAACCTTTGCTTTGAATAATGCACAGGCAAAATGTCTTTTTTTTTTTTGCGGTGAAAAAGCCGTTTATTTTAGTCACCACAGCATCATACAACGCTTAAAATCACCCTGGATGTACATTGCGCAAAAGAATTGAGCATTGCCAAAAATGAAGTGGGTATTTGTATTGGTAAAAACGCTGTTTCTTTAAATAAATACAACAGAACAGGCTTAGGATCACCTGGATATTCCAATGTCTGGAACAGGATAGCATTAAAATGTTATATGGCAGCTGCATTGGACGCACACTGGACATCATATCCAATACCCACAAAATCAGAAATAGAACGTAAAGAACAGTCTCTGAGACAAGCTGAGACACCCCCCAAAAATCGCTGTATAAAAATGAGTTCATTAGTATCACTATCATAAGCACCGCGGCAGCACCTTCCCTGATCAGTACAGTGAGAGGAGTGGTGAGCTCCCGCGTCGCGCCCGGGACTTATATAGTGCGGAGACGTCACAGAATCCCGCCGTTCTCTGATTGGCTTTCATCTCTGCAACATGCATCGCAAGGCTATGCCTTCTTCTCCAGAGTGCTTTGGCCCCATGTAACGCCATGTCTCGCTAGCCATTTTTACAATCAAAACACACTTCGTCACCCCCGAAGTACCGCCCCAACTCGACTTCGTTCAGAACCGAATTTTTCCTGAATTCTAAACGAATTCCACTTTCTTAGAATCAATTCGCCCATCTCTAGTCATTTTGTATCACATATTCTTTCTTCTGAATACAAACTTTTTTGTCTGTATAACAGTATCTATATTTGCAGTCTCTATGACAGCTTCAACCTTGCTCTAGACTTTATACATAACTCTCTCCCTCCTTCATATATAAAATGCTTCACCACCAGTCCATCATACAGCTGCCCTACATTGCGCTTTTGGGTAGTTTAGGGGGGATTCCGTCTGTAAACCTCAGTTGAGGAACGGTATCCTCTGAGGGAACTCGTCCTCACACTTGCGAACGATCTTTTCCCTATGTATTCATCTAAGTCTCTTTTAAACATTGTATATACGGGTTGACGTTCAACGTATGCATAACATTGCCATATGTTTAATATACCTATTCACAAAATGTTTCAGAATAACCGGATGAGCCACAGTCACATGGAGCGGGATTAGACGTGATCTATGTGTATTCCTATCACTGTCCTGACACTAAAATGTCCCATCTTTAATTGTTTGAACATGCCCCTGATGAAGTGCCGGTGTTCGTCACGAAACAGATAGGGTTATAGATTTTATAATTTGTATGTGTATTTATTAATTTTTAAATATAATTAACTAACCTAACACTGATCCAGCCCAATTGTGCCTGACTCACTATAACCTCTGAGCGCTACTGCCCGAGTTTTTTCTATTTAGACTGTATCTATTCACCACGAGGCTTTTCTTCAAACATGGGATTCGGGACGGGCGGAGCTACCGAGTTAAGAGCACAAACCTGAGCATTTAATGCTGATATGATAGTTGTGCCTCTGGTATTAACGCACAACAAGGAGGGGTGATCAAAATTGCCTATTTTATTGAATTCCTGACCTAACATAATTCACGATTGTGCGCCTTCTCTGTTTCTTTTTTTATATATAACTATCTCATATCTATCTATCTATCTATCTCCTATCTATCTATCTATCTATCTATCTATCTATCAATCTAACTAATCTAACTGTCTATCTCATATCTATCTATCTATCTATCTATCTATCTATCTATCTATCTAATTCTCTGATTTCTCTGGATCCCTGGTACCTTGATACTGCATCTTTGTATATTTGTCAGTGTATTTTCACATATATTTGATTGAATATTTATTAAATGCTACGTTTTATCCATATATTTAGCGATTTATTATTTTTGGTAGTGAATAGTTTTGTATTATCACTACTAGAAATATGGCAATGCCTCTTACAAGCATGAGTGCTGTAGCCCCTTCAATGAGTCAATGGACTGGGGTCCCCGGAGTCAGACTTCCACCAATCTAATACTGATGGCCTATTCTGAGTATAGGTCATCAAATTTCTAAGACTGGTGTTACGAGTAGCGCCGCGCCCTTCTTCACCTGACCACACTCCTGTCTCTGTTCCCGGCCGGTGCACGCGCCCCCGCTCCTTAGGGAAAATTTAAAGGGCCAGCGGGCTGGTAATTGGAAACACCTGCCGCTGACCCTATATTAACGCTCCACCTCTTCCTGGCCCTCGCCGATTCCATAGTGCTCATACCTATGCGAGGAAGCCTTTGTTACGTTCCATTTGCCACTTGTACCCGTCCCTTTTGATTATGTTTCCCGACTACGAACCTTTGCCGCCTGCCCTGACCTCTTGGCCCGTCTCCGACTACGAGTTTGCCTGTCGATTTGGTCCTGCGTTGCACCTCGGCTACCACTGCAAGCAAGTTGTATCAGGGGTAGCGACCTGGTGGAATCCCGCCGCAGCAAGCCTAGCCCGCCATGCGGCGGGCTCTGGTGAAAACCGGGACCCACTTAGACTCCGCTCCCTGGTACGGCTATTACCATCGCTTGTGGCGGCCCAGCGGATCCACTACTTAGGTCCGTTTACAACTGGATTACCCTTTCAAACAGGTTTTGCAATCTCACACAGTGATAGTATATTGATAAGATATGTCATGAATGTGTGATACATGCAGGTCACATTCCTGGAATATGCATCTCAGGAATGGGCCCCCCAAAATTCCCGTTCAAGAATGAAGAAGAGGTCATGTTTGTGAGGTTACTACCTATTTATTTCAATGGGAGTCAAGAGAACAACCAAATGCAAGTGCTTGGTTGTAGTCAGAACTCCCAGTGAAATGAATGAAGAGTGACCATAGTGCATCCATTTCTCCATTCTGGATCGGCAGTTTTGGGGGCTCGTTCTTAAAACGGGTGCAGATTCGAGGGGTGGAACCCACGCCTACCTGACACTGATGACATATCTAATGGACATGTTATCAATGTGTGCGATGGCTAAACCCCTTTAGGTCTTTTGTTTGATAATCCACAAACAGATAATGATTGTACAGAGTTATCATTAACACTAAAAACACCTCCAAACAAAAAAAGTAAAAGTTAATCATGTAGCAGTATTCCTTTAAGAAAATGTATTATAACATTTATTATAACAAAAAAGTGGCATTTTTTTCTTTTCATAAGAACTTTATTTGAATGAATTAAAGCATATTACAAATGCTTGTACCATTCAATAATGTAGACAGCATGTCTCAGTACTTTCTATCCACTCCACATTATATGCACAGGAAACATCTACTGATCCATCCAACGCCAATATCAATATCGGAATCAGGGCTGGATAAAAATAGCAGCTCACAGGCACCAGTGAGACCAGTCTAGGAACCACTATGAATTTATTTCAAAGGTGAAAAAATCTGACCTTCCATAGTCAATTAAGGAAAAGTTATGTGTAAACTTTGGTAACTTAAAAGATAGCAGGAAAATGTTTGCTTCCTGTTGGCTGGACTGGGTCCGGCCATATTTAATAGAAATATTTTGTTAGGACACAGTTCCTAAATGAAAAACTGTATCCCATCTTTTCTCAACTTAAGACTCATTTACACAAAACAAACTATTGATGCAAATCAGTTGTTTGCAAAATTGTGGGCAGTGGCAAGTCATGGTTTCTACAAGCGCTAGCACTTTAAGGGGTTTTCTTGCTACGAAGATCATAGCTCAAAAGGAGGGGACCTAATATCTAAGCATGTCTGTCCTTAGTTACCATAAGCAAACTGCTATGGTTTAGGAGAACGGGCTGTTTGTTAAGTGCTTGGGAACAAAGTCGGGTTACGCTCAGGTCCCACCCCCAGTAGTAATCGGCAACGCACATCTGAGGGAGATGGAGGAAACAGGTCATGGACAGGAGTGCACAGGGGGACATGTGCACGGACGAGACAGAGGGGTGGTAGGTGCAACGTATGCACACGGGGTTTGTCACTGACAGCGATCAAAGGTCATGCAGCAGAGAGAGAGAGAGAGATCATCTGCAGTCCCATGCAAAAACAAACAGATAAAGTGTATAGTTTTGTTCAGCAAATCTGTAGAGGTCAGAGGTGTAATAATCTGCAGGATATAACACTGTGTGTGAGAGAGAGAGACAGAAAAAAAAAATCACCCATCTTTCCCAGAGTCCTGATTGTCAAATGCTCATTCTAGTTACAAAGTATGTAGAGAGGGCGAGAAATTTAAATATACACTATCGAGTTACACAAAGCTTTTCATTTCCAAAGACAGCTGAGAGCCTCTCCCTTCCTCTGGCTCACACAGAATGAATCCTCACATGCACACTTTGGGTCCTGTCTGTAGAAGGAGATTATACACCCTGCTGGCAGGAGAAACACGCCCCTCCATTTCACAAACTCTGCTTAGCAACCAGTATAAACGGCTGCCAAATGGTGAAACGAGAAAACCCCTTTAAGCTAAGACAGTAGTTGTGTATGGACACCCATCCGATTCTTTTTAAGTGATCACTCAGATTGGATTGATTAAAGTGTGGCATCAGTCAAAACACTTTGGGCGACATGCATGTACGGGGCTGCGCCAGAAGTCTGACGTCTGTTCAGCCCGAGAACTAGCGAATTTGCTCTATTTTTAATCAGACACATTACAGAGCACCCGCAGCACTTTGTAATGCACCCGATCTCGGGGGGCGGCTGGAGGCGGCGCACTACAACTGTATGAAGCTGCACATTTATAGCTTCAGTACGGCAAATACAGGCGCATTACTGATGGAACAGGTAGAGCACTTTATAAGTGGTTTACCTGAGCCTGAACTGTTGCTTTGTAACTAGAAAGCTCTAAATCTATGACCCGCAGTAGAACAGGTTCATAGATTCAGCCACATTCTATGCTGCAAATGCGGGCAAAAAAAAAGGCGTCTGGGCACCAAAAATTATACATGTCGCCCTTATTATTCAGGAATAAAAGGTTTGTCCAACTCCCCCCAAAAACTTAAAAATAGCCCCAAATTCTGAAACCAAAGCAAAAAATATTTTTTTTCATCTATTTTTTTGCCCTAACCCATCCAGTGTTGAAGCCCTGGTGGTTGCTCCTGGGATTTTGTACATCCAGTCAGCACATGACCACTGCAGCCAATCAGAGGCTTCTTGTGTCACATTTTGAATGGTGATGTCAATGGAACCCCATGTGACCACTAAAGCCACTGATTGGCTGCAGCTGTCAGAATAAACAATCTACATATCAAGTAATTGCACAAGACTCTATCAGAAAAATAGAACAGTTCTAGATAGTAGCTACTAGCAAAAAAAAATAAAAAAATTTGGCATATATTGAACAATTCAATATGCGTCGCTACTTGTAGATATGTAGATTGTTTATTGTATTATTTTAATTGGAATCTAGTAGATATATAGTATATTTATTATTTTTTATGTGCTTTTTATGATATTTTTATTGGTGAATACATTTAAGATACGGCTTTTACCTCAATGCCTCTGTGTTGGGAGAACTCGATATGGATCTGTTTAAGTAGTTCCATTCCATGTTTCTCCCTTCATGGATTGGCATTACTCTGTTCATTTTGATTGACACACATTTTATCCAATCTGAAACAATGTATCATGATAAATACCAGCAACTGTTTCTTCCTGTCATGCCTCTGATGAAGCGCCAGTTTGGGCGTGTAACACGTAAGGCCTCGTATGTGTCCGATTGCTTTTATCTGGTGTTGCTGGGAAACCTCGCTCACTAGTTTTAATAATGTTAAACACTTCATAAAATACTGAAGTGTCTAAGGGATTCATAGCGAAAAGTGCGCCACTACTCCTTCATTTTTTTGTTTTTACAATTTTCTGTTTATTCAACTCGCTGCACCGTATCTACAGCGAGTGAAGGACCGCTGGCTGCCGTGTACCTTGGATCGATCCGTGGAAACTAATTCTATTTGCCTTAAAGAGTGTTGTGCCTCAATCTTTGAGCACAACTGAACCAGGTTAGCAGATTTATTATCTCTTTTCTGTATTTCTCGAATTGCTACATTCTTCACTATTGCGCGCCTTCTTCTTTTGTCTCCTTCCTTGTTTCTATAGAAAGATAGATAGATAGATAGATATGGGATAGATAGATAGATAGATAGATGGATAGATATGAGATAGATAGATAGATATAGATAGATAGATAGATAGATAGATATGAGGTAGATATGAGATAGATAGATAGATAGATAGATAGATATGAGATAGATAGATAGATAGATAGATAGATAGATAGATAGATAGATAGATAGATAGATATGAGATAGATATGAGATAGATAGATAGATAGATAGATAGATAGATAGATAGATAGATAGATATGAGATAGATATGAGATAGATAGATAGATATGAGATAGATATGAGATAGATAGATATGAGATAGATATGAGATAGATAGATATGAGATAGATAGATATGGGATAGATAGATAGATAGATAGATAGATAGATAGATAGATAGATAGATATGAGATAGATATGAGATAGATAGATAGATAGATAGATAGATATGAGATAGATAGATAGATAGATAGATAGATAGATAGATAGATATGGGATAGATAGATAGATAGATAGATAGATAGATAGATAGATAGATATGAGATAGATAGATAGATAGATAGATAGATAGATATGGGATAGATAGATATGAGATAGATAGATAGATAGATAGATAGATAGATAGATAGATAGATATGAGATAGATAGATAGATAGATAGATAGATAGATATAACACCTTTTTTTTATTTTTTCAGTGCATGTCCTTCAACTGATTTAGAAAACCAGGTCCAACATATCAAAGCCTTATCTTTATGGCATTGATCAGAAATTGGTTACAAATTGGTCAGAAATCTCATCGTGTAAATGAATTGAAGAGAGAAAGTATAACAAAAAAAAAATAAGTCACCAACTGATGATAAGTAACACTGCTGTTATAAACACTAGGGGAAGAGAATTTCTTTAAGACATCCAAGGCTCTGTTCACACTTCTGGCCACACAGCCAGAATTATATAACACGCTGCTCCAAAGTATCCTGTATAATCCACAGGGAAACTAAACACAAGAACAAGGAGGCATAATCGTTGATCCAGGGATTTATTCCGATTGCCAGATTGGAGTCGGGAAGGAATTTTTTTCCCTAAAATGAGGACAATTGGCTTCTACCTCATTGGGGTTTTTTTTTGCCTTCCTCTGGATCAACACCTTAGCACAACAGGCTGAACTGGATGGACGTTTGTCTTTTTTCGGCCTGACAAACTATGTACTATAACTATGTAAATCTGAAATAAGAAGAGGGAAGGGAGAACAGATGCAATATTATTGAATTTTACTTTACAGAAAGAACCCTGGGTGCTTGACACAAACTTCACAGGTGTAGTTGGAAACTCAGTAGTGGAAAAACAGGTTACTACCAGCACTCGTCCATCATGATTAAAGATGCACTTTTATTTTAATCGAATGAAAACATCATGTAAAAACTAAACACAAAGATGAACACATATAACTTGACGCGTTTCAAGCCTTTTAATGGGCTTTTAGTCATGACCTGTTTTTTTCCTACACTCAATCTTTTATATTTCTATGAAAATCTTTTCAGTTGGTAATACAGTCCTGGGAAATCCATTCACAACCATATTTTGGTTGTAGATTGTTGTAAGAAGATCACATTGAAGAGGCTTTCTTTGGCACTGCACAGAGATTTCTGTTACTGGAACAACACATTCAATCGAAAGAGTTATCCCGATTCATGACAGTGTGCGGCGAATACATATTCCAAGATCAGTGGCACACTATAAACTGGAGCACTATCAAAGGGGACATAGTAATTCTAAAAAAAAAAGCATTTCTACTATCTAGGATACATGAAAATTTTTTGGGAAGATGCTCAGTTCACACTTTTGATCAAAACTGTTTAAGCCACCTCCAAACTTCAACGGGATCTCAAGGCAGGTGATCCTACACTATTGATTCCTACACTATTGATACCTCTCGTTTGGGTCCTATTCAGACCTCCATAATCCAGGGAAGGAAGGAACCAGCTTACAAGTTACACTGCACTGATTAAAAAGCCATGTCAAGGTGGGTGGAGTGCAAAAAAACAAAATGGAGGCAGCCAATCCTCCAAACTCAAACTAAAAGCAATATATGGTTATGCACATCCAAAAAAAACATTTTTGAAAAAAAATGAACATAGGTGCAACACTGGTGCGGCTGTAGTATACACACATACAGTGTGCGGAGAATGTTGTGTCATATTTCCAGTAATAGAAACCTTTGAGTAGTGAAAACTAGGTTTAAAGCACTATATACAGTATGTTTGCAGAGAAATCATTTTTGTTCTGTGATCCCAGGCTTTACCAATGTCATCTTCTCACATGTATCTATCACCCATCAGTTGTTCTCACCATGCTGTTTTATAGAGTATGCTTGTTCCAGCCAGCTTCAGGCTCCCACCTCTTGTTCAGGCTGTGGGTGGTTCTACAGTTTCAAGCTTCCACTTTCTGTTCAGACTGTGGACGGTTCTACAGCTTCAGGCTCCGACTTCCTGTTCAGACTGTGGACAGCTCTACAGTTTCAGGCTCCCACTTCCTGTTCAGGCTGTGGGCGGTTCTACAGCTTCAGGCTCCCACTTCCTGTTCATGCTGTGGGAAGTTCTACAGCTTCAGGCTCCCACTTTCTGTTCAAGCTGTGGGAGGTTCTACAGCTTTCAGGCTCCCACTTCCTGTTCATGCTGTGGGAGGTTCTACAGCTTCAGGCTCCCACTTCCTGTTCAGGTTATGGTTGGTTCTACATCTTCAGGCTCCCAATTCCAGTTCATGCTGTGGGAGGTACTACAGCTTCAGGCTCTCACTTCCAGTTCAGGTTGTGAGCAGTTCCACAGCTTCAGGCTCTCACTTTCTGTTCAGCCTTTGGCAGTTCTAGAGCTCCAGGCTGACACTTCTTGTTCTGGTTGTGGGTGGTTCTACATCTACATGCTCCCATTTCCTGTTCCAGCTGTGGGTGGTTCTACAGCTTTGGGCTTCCACTTCATGTTTAGGCTGTGGTTGGTTTTACAGCTTCAGGATCACACTTTTCATTCAGGCTATGGGTGGTTCTACAGCAGTGACTGACATTTCACCTCTGCTATTCCTAGCTGATTCTGATAGAGATACATTGGTGATGGAAGGGTTTTAACAGCAGGGCACAAGGATACAGATCTCTAAAGGGTTAAGTTTTGTCAGAAACATAGATAAACAAGCTCCTGAGCTGCTGATAACACACAGCAGGAAGTGACATCACCAGGGTCAGCCATGGCAATTAAAGCAATGAGAGCAGAGAGAGGTGGTTGGTAACTAGGGAAGCGTCTGTGCACAATCAGGAGAAACTAACTGCTCTAACTCTGAAAGGAAGCAAAATCAGAACAGCAATGTATTTGGTAATAATCTTTATTTACCTTTGCCTACATGTTTAAAGCTAATTAATGTGGTGAGAGTTCCCCTTTAGGGTCCATGCCCCCTGCAGACTTGTAAATGATGTATGTATCCATAAGAAAATTAACCTCTTTATAGCCATAAGAAGATGTATCAATCCATGGTAGTCTATGGACACAGTATTGCCAACGAGTACAATATTGATACATTATATAACCATGAGCATGCGATCTGAAGGCCAGGACAGTCCTTTCATCATATATAGACTTTTCATAATATGATTTGTACTCAAACAATGTACTGTATTGCATAGACCTTGGTTTCCATTGTGACTCAGAAAATACGAGTTCATGTCACTGAAGTTCTAAGCAGGTTTCATCTTTATCTAAAACGATAAAAAAATTAATACAAAACATAGTCATAAAAGAAGAACAGAATAAAAAGTGATCTAATAGATACCAATAACCTGTTATTACATATACCATCCACATAACATCACAGAGAGCTGCTGGAAGCTGGAAATCACTTTCTATGATGAGGAGAGGAGCTTGATTGGGTAATGTTCTTTATACACAGTGTACCAGAAAATGGGGCCCTCACCTGGTGCCCAAAGGAGCCGCTCATCCTGGCAAATGTAAAGAGCAGAACATGTAGTACCGCACTGTACTGTAGAGAGGTGCTATAGACCACCAATCACCTCACTAATACATGTAAGAGCAGTACAGGACATGTAGTACCGCACTGTACTGTAGAGAGGCGCTATAGACTATCAATCACTGCATGCACCTCACTAATACATGTAAGAGCAGTACAGGACATGTAGTACCGCACTGTACTGTAGAGAGGCGCTATAGATCACCAATCACTGCATGCACCTCACTAATACATGTAAGAGCAGTACAGGACATGTAGTACCGCACTATACTGTAGAGAGGCGCTATAGGCCACCAATCACTGCATGCATCTCACTAATACATGTAAAAGCAGTACAGGGCATGTAGTACCGCAATGTACTGTAGAGAGGCGCTATAGACCGCCAATCACTGAATGCACCTCACTAATACATGTAAAAGCAGTACAGGACATGTAGTACCGCACTTTACTGTAGAGAGGCGCTATAGACCACCAATCACTGTATGCACCTCAGTAATACATGTAAGAGCAGTACAGGACATGTAGTACCGCACTGTACTGTAGAGAGGTGCTATAGACCCCCAATCATTGCATGCACCTCACTAATACATGTAAGAGCAGTACAGGACATGTAGTACCGCACTGTACTGTAGAGAGGCGCTATAGACCATCAATCACTGCATGCACCTCACTAATACATGTAAGAGCAGTACAGGACATGTAGTACCGCACTGTACTATAGAGAGGCGCTATAGACTTCCAATCACTGCATGCACCTCACTAATATATGTAAGAGCAGTACAGGACATGTAGTACCGCACTGTATTGTAGAGAGGCGCTATAGACCGCCAATCACTGCATGCACCTCACTAATACATGTAAGAGCAGTACAGGACATGTAGCACCGCATTGTACTGTAAAGAGGCGCTATAGACGGCCAATCACTGCATGCACCTCACTAATAGTGTTCCTCCTAGATCCTCATTTCTCCCTGTGAGCGCCTCTTATCTTATTAATCATCCAGCTGTATTAGGTGTTTCTCCTGCAACGTGGTGTCATGACAGCTCCTGGATTCTTCCTCTTCTCCTCTATACACTGCCTGGCGGGGGCGTAACTAGAGAAGCCAGGGCCTGAAAGCAAACTTTTGGATGACTTTTCCAGCACCTGCCCCCCTGGCTATATGGGGTCCATTTAGGCAGGCAGGGTTTAGGTAGCTGTAGGGAGCCATACAGGTAGACAGGGGTTAGGTGGGCTATAGGGGCCATATAGGTAGGTAGGCAGGTTTTAGGTAGCTAAAGGGGCCCCATATAAGTAGACAGGCAGGCTTCGGGGCATATATAGGTAGGCAAGCTTTAGGGGGCTATAGGGGCTATATAAGCAGACAGGCTTCACGGGGGCTATAGGGCTATTCAGGCAAGCAGACTTAGAGCTATATAGGCAGGCTTTAGGGGGCTATATAGGAAGGCTTGGGGGGACTATGTAGGCAGGCTTGGGGGGGACTATGCAGCCAGGCTTTTGGGAGGCTATATAGGCAGGCTTGGGGGTATATAGGTAGGCTGGGGGGCTATGCAGGCAGGCTGGGGCTATAAAGGCAGGCTGGGGGGTATAAAGGCAGGTTGGGGATATATAGGCAGGCTGGGGGGCTATGTAGGCAGGCTGGGGGCTATGCAGCAGGCTGGGGGGTAATATAGCGGGCATGAGGCAGGTGGGGTATATCAGTGCAGGTACTGGTGGCTGTGTAGGCAGGCTGGGGGCTATGCCAAGGCAGGCTGGGGGTTACATAGGTAGGCTGGTGGGGTTGGGTAGCAATAGGTAGGCGGTTGGGGCTAGGTAAGGCAGCTGTGGGTATATAGGCAGGCTTGGGGGTATATAGGTATGCTTTGGGGGTTGTATAGGCAGCATTGGGGGTATATAGACAGAATTAGGGGGTATATAGGCAGGCTTGGCGGTATATAGGCAGACTTATGGGGGTATATAGGCAGGCTTGGGGGTATATAGGCAGACTTAGGGGGTATATAGGCAGGGTTGGGGGTATATAGGCAGACTTAGGGGGTATATAGGCAGGCTTAGGGGCAGTTAAATAAGAAATAGTTTACTTACCTCGGTCCACCCTCCCCCGATGCGCCGTGCTCCAGACTGTCTGCTCAGCGTCGGCAGCGCGGTGATGTGACATCACTGCGCTGCCCACGTGATCACAGAGAGCCGGCAGGGGAAGTAGCAGAGCGGATCGTCACTCCGCTCTGCTATCTCCGGGCAGCGCTGTCTCTGAACGCTCTGGCTGGAGGGCCCAGGCGTTCAGAGACAGGATGCGCCAGGCCCCACAGCTCCCCGCCTGCCGCAGTGAACTATTAAGTTCACTGCCGGTGGGCCCAGAAGCGGCATTACCGCGGTAGCAGCTGCGCCAGGCCCCCTAAGCGCACGGGCCCCGGGGCAGCTGCTATATCTGCAACCCCGGTAGTTACGCTCCTGCTGCCTGGCTGTTACTTATGAGCCAAATTTAATTACACTGGGCCTGAGTTTGACACCCCTGCTATATACACTACTCACAAAAAGTTCAGGATATTTGGCGTTTGGTTGAAATTTCAGGATGAACATACAATTTCTTGATTTTTGATTTTTTTTTAAATGCACTAACTGAGCAGATCTCATCCCATTAGATGCACTCGTCCAACTGTTCAGTGTTTCAGGATTTTCTGCACAACTTGCTGATCTCTAACAAGGAGCTTAATGGCGAAATTCCCAACAGATGTTTGATCCCTGAATCACCCAATACATTTAGGGGATCAGTGTGAATTGGGATTTAAACAGTCACAGTGTGACAGCAGGAGATCAAGACAGCACCTTACAACTGATCAACAGGACCTCGCCAGTGGGAGGCTTCAAGCAGGATGCTTTTCAGAGGGAAAAAAGGTGGCCATTTGGCTTAGAGGTCACAGATTGTCTTTCAGCGGGTTTTGTATCAGAGATACAGAGAGTGGAAGATTCACAAAAAGGCCAAAAAAAGGGGAAACCCCCTTTGGCTCCATCACACACTGATAAAAGCGCTTTAGGGAAAACCAATCCCTGGGGAAACCCGGGGAATGATAAAGGGAAAACCCTTCCGGGCACCGTGTAAGGAAAGAGAGAGGCAAACCAAGTGTTTTTAAAACCTTTTAAAAATCAGGGGTTTTTAAAATTTTAAATTTTTAAACTTTCTGAGAAAAAAATAAGTGCCCCCCGCAACCCCCGCTTTAACCAGGGGATAAAGGGTGGGTTTAAAATAAATTAGTTTTTTATTCATAATTAGTAAAAGCTTGGCAGATGCATAGTCCAATACACAGTAGCAAAAGAGCCACACTGACGCATTTCGGAAAGAGACGCCTTATTTCTGAGAGGTATATTTATTTTCTACGTAGTGGCGGCTCAGACCAATGGATTGCCAGTGTCTTTTCTTCTCTGCACCAGTGACTCCTCCCCTGGGTAATTCTTCCGCTCTTTCTGCACTTTTTATACAGAAATCTGTTGTCAATTTTTTATGATTTGGGTACAGTTGTGCCCCTTTTATTATACTGAAATTTGGGTTTTTGGGCATGAAAAAAAACCTAGTAGGGAATACTTCTGCAAAACTGCTGTGGGGGTTGCCCCTCTTTTCTAAAAAAGAAAAAACAGAGAAAAATTATCCACCAAAAAACCTTCAATCAGGAAGATACCATGGTTTAGTGCGGGGGCATTTCCTAGGCAAAATTTGCATCAGGGGGGGGGGTTGAAAAATTTTCACCCCCCCCCCCCCCCCCCCTCTCCAAAACAAAAAGCCCCCACATTTCATCACCAAAAACCCAAAGCAAAAAAATACAAAAAGTTTTACCACAATTTGCAAACATAAAAAAATTCAAAGAAATAGTATAAAAATTTCCCAAAAATAACACTCCCAAAACCCCAAAAAAACCAGAACCCCTCAAGCCCAAATTAAGGCCCCCATTAAACACGGCTTATTCGGGCCGCGGTTTGGCCGTATTGCGGCCCGGTTTTTGCCCCTTCGTGGGCCCCAAATTCCCCCGGCAGAAATTTAAACGGTAATCCACTGCTCTCATAGAGAACAGGGGGAATTTTCGTCCCCCCTCCCCGCTGGGAAAATCCCCCGCGGGGGGAGAAAGGACTTGCCCCTTATTTACCGGGTTTGCGCCCGTAAACAATGCATTTTTTTAAGGGGCCCGGGGAGCAGCGCCCCCGCCGCGCCCCCGGCCCCGCCCCCGTCCCGCCCCCTTTTATTCACGGCGGTTTTTGTGCGTCAATAGGGCGCACAAATCCTGGGGAATAAAGCCGGGGGTGAACACGGCCAAAGCCCACAATCACCAACACAAAAATTGCCCTTTAATAATACCCCCCACACCAGGGACCACATTTTCCCCCACCATATAGTGACGGAATAATACAAACTAAACCTTTTAACTGAATACAAACCATTATTCTAAACAAATTTTTTTAGTCCCCCCTCCTCCTTGTCCAGCAGTGCTGGCTCTGGGGGGACTTTTTAAAAAAACACCCGGGCCAAGTCAGGGGGTTCCCCGGGCGGGCGAGGCGGGCGGCCCCCCTTAAAAGGCCCTGTCGGGAGGGGTTTCACATGCTGCTCCTTTTTCCCACCACTATCATGAGGGGAAATGGAGATGTTTAAAAGGGGTTGTTTTCCCCTCGGAGTTTTATAGATACTTTTCCTTTCATTTCCCTTTGGTCAAAATGCCCCTGAAATTTTAGCATACAAGTTGGTTGATTCACTCGTGTTTTAAAACTCTGTGTTTTCAGTTGCAAAATTAAATTTTTTAGATTAGCTTCCAGAACGGGCTAGCGGGAATTTATCAAAAGAAAAACCGCAGTAATTTTTAAAATTTTTTTTCTAAAAGTTCAGTTAAAAACGGGTTTTCTCTCTCGGGCCGGGGATGACCCTTTTTGTTTGAAAAAAATAAAAATCCCGGGGGCAAAAATTCCAAATAAAAACCAAAAAAAAAGAAAAAAAGGGGGAAAAAGGGAAAGGGTAAAACAGGGCCCGGTCACTGGGGGGAACCAAAAATTAAAACCAAAGGGGTTTTGATTTAAAAATTTAAAAAAATTTTTTTTTTACCAAACCATTTTTTTTTAACAAAAAAAAAGAAATTAAAAAAGCCAAAAGAAAATAGGAGGGGTTGGGGTGGGGGGGGTTGGGGCGGACCAAAAGCCCGGGTGTGTAGGGGCCCCTTTTAATAGAACCTTTTGGTCCCGGCCCGGCGGGGGGAAAATTTTTTGCGGAAAAAAAATTTTTGAACTTTTTCAAAAAAACTTGGGGGCCCAATTCTCTTCCCCCCCCGGGCCCAAGGGGTTTTTTAAAAGGCCCTAAAAAAGGGAAAATTGGCGGAAAAAAAAAATCCCCATGGTGAAAACTCCGCCAACCCCCAAACGGGAAAAAAAGCTGTCCCAAAAACCCTGGTTTTCCGGGGAATTTTCCCCCGGGGCCCAATTTTTGGGGGGGGAAATTGTTTGGCGTTGGGCCCTTTGTTTGGGGGGGTCCCTTTGGGTTCCCCCCCGTTTGGGAATCTGTCCGGGGCCCCTTTCTTCCGGGGGGGTCCCCCCGGGGGGGACCCCCTCCGGACCCGGCCTTGGGGCCCGGGGGAAGGTACCAGGGGCCCCCGGGCTCAGGGGGCCGTCGTAAAAGGGCCCCTCTCGGGGGAAAACCCACCGGGCCCGGGGGAAAACCGGGGGGGGCCCGTTGGTTCGGGGGGGGTTCGGGGCGGGGGGGGTTCGACCCCTTTTTGGGGGGAGGTCCCCCCCCCAGGGGGGTTGGGCCGGCCCACCCAGGCCCCACCCCCCGGGGTTGCCCCGGGCCCCCAACGGGGGGGTTGGGAATCGGGCCTGGGGGGCTTCCTTTTTCCCCCGGGAGAAAGCTGGACCAGGGGGGGGTTGGCCCCCTGGGGGAAGAGGGCCCTGTCGGGGGGGGCCCGCCCAGGGATCCATCAAGGGATTTTGGAAGGGGAACATTCGCGGGGGAGGCAGGGGTGGGGCCCCATTCGAGGCGCGGGAAAGTTTTGGTGGCCCGGCCGGTCCGGGGGGCTAAATTTTGGGGAATTTGAAATGGGGGGTCCTTTTGGGGGGCCCTTTCCCCCAAGGGGAAAAAACCCGGGGTGATTTGGCTTCGGTCGGAGGCCCACCCTTTTTGGGGATTTCGAGGGCCCTTTTCCTTGAGGTTGGCATGCGAAGTGGATACAGGGGACCAGACCCGGGGGGCCCGTCTTCAGGGATTGGGAAGGGGTTGGTTTGGGAATCCCAACCCCCCGGGTTGCACCCCTTGGTGATCGTTTCTATGTGGGGAATTGTTTTCCGTGGGGGTTTTCCTTTCTCGGGGGACGGCAGGGGAATTAGCCCCGGACGGGGGGGGGGTTTTCCGACTTGGCAGGTTTTGGGCGGGGGTTTTTTAGGGTTTAATTGGTTCGGTTTAAAGGGGCCGGGGGGAAACCGGTGGGGCCTTCCCCGGGTTTCGGTTGGGGGGGTTTAAATTGGGACATTTTTGGGGAAGGCCCTTTTCCCTTTCCGAGGGGGGATGGGGTGGTCGGGAAACCCGGGGGGGGAAAGGACAGGAAAGGGGGGGTTTAAACTTTTTTGGTAAAAAACCCGAAAAGGACTCCCGGGAAAATAGGGTTTCGCTTAGATGATAAGGCAAAGGGGAATTTACGAAATTTTTCGAGGGCCTTAGGGGCAAAATTTGAAGAAGGGGGTGAAGGAAAAGTTTTTAGGGCAAGACGAGAAAGGGTCGAGTTCTTTTCCCTCCTCCCTTAAAAAAAATTTAATTAGGCAAAAGGGAAACGTGGGGAAAGAAAAAAAGGGGAGGAGGAAAAAACAAAAAGGTGGGGGTTTAAATTCGGCCAGACCATTCTGGCAAGTTTTCATTGGAAAAAATCCCCGGAAACTTTTTACCATTTTTTTCTAATAGGGACCCCCTTGGGGGAGGGGGCAGAGGTTTTATGGGGTCAGGGGGGGGGCCTCCGCTATGAAAAAATTTCGTAAAAAGAAAAGCGGGGGGACCGTCAATCCGAGGGGGATCTTTGGACGGGGGTTTTATGGTTTGCAAGTTATTTTTTTCCCTTCCTACGCTTTACCCCCTTTCGGGGAAGGACCTGGTGGGCCTAGGGCAGGGGGGGTACTGGGTCTTTTGGGGGGTTTTTCCCAAAGGGGGTTTTAAAAGGGCCCCGGTATTTTTTCGGCAATTTAACAAAAAAACCCAGTGTGGGGTTTTGGGGGGACACCCGGGCCCCCTTAAAAAACATGTCTGCCCGTGTGCATGAAAGCACCCCGGGGGGGTTTCGCGGGAATCGCCAGGGGAAAGGGGAAAAAAGGAGCTGTGCTTTCAGGGGGGGGGCGGACCCCCGGGGGGAAACATCCACCGAGGGTTTCCGAACCAAGAAAGGTCCCATTAGGGGTTTTTTTTTCCCCATCCTGCTCATGCTTTTCCCTTTTCCAAAAAGGAATATGGGGTTTGGGCACGGTTACATTCGGGGAGGGGGGTGAATAAATTTAGCCAAAAAAGGTCACGCTGGAAAGGGGGTTTGGGCCCATTGGGATCCCTCCCATTTCCTATTTGGGGGGTTTTCCCCCTTTTCGGGGGGGCCCCAAAAAAAAGGGACCCAAAATAAATTTTCAGGCTGATTTTCATTTTATCTTTCCCCCAAAAAGGGTTTTTACCCGGTTAAACAAACGGAAATTAAACCCCAAAACTCTGCTCGGGGGGTCTATACGTGGGTTTCGCCCCGCAGCCCTCCCCTTGGGTCGGGGAAAGTAGGGACCTTTGGGGCTTTTCAGGGCCCAAAGACGGATATAGAACCCCGCCTTTCGGCTGTTCCCCCATTTGCACCCGGAGAGGGGTTGGCCCGGTTTTTTTGGGGTTGTTTTTTGGGAAGGGGGGTTTTATTTTTCGTTTGGGTGCTTACCGATGGGGAAATGTTCATATCATGTTTTATTTTGAAGCTTTTAGCTCTTTCCTTGAATGGGTGGTACGGGACGTCTCCGGGGTGCCTTCAGTCATCCACTATCTGGATGACTTTCTCTGCATTGGCCCAGCGGACTCAGAGGTATGGGGGTCGCTGTTGGCATCGATGCAATGGATAGCTGGTCATTTCGGGGTTCCATTGGCCCCTGAAAAGACGGAGGGCCCGACTACGGTTATTAATTTCTTGGGCATTAGGATCGATTCCATGCTCATGGAATGCAGCTTGCCGGAGGACAAGCTGGAGGGTATGCGGCAGGAGATAGGGAAGATTTTTGGGAGCAAGAAAGTAACGCTGAAGGATTTGCAGTTCATTTTGGGCAAGTTGAATTTTGCCTGCCGCATCACGCCCATGGGAAGGGTGTTTTCTCGGCAACTGGCGGGGGCAACGGCAGGGGTTCAGGCACCGCATCATTTTATTCGGGTGACTGGGGGGATGAAACAGGACTTGAGGGTGTGGCATTCATTTTTGGAACGATATAACGGGCGATCTATCATATTGGATAGGGCTGTTTCTAATGCAGACTTGGAAGTCTTCACTGATGCAGCGGGTATTGTGGGGTTTGGAGCTTACTGCCAAGGGGAACAGTGGCCTGGCTCTTGGGTGAACGCAGGGCTGGTTAGGAATTTGGCCCTGTTAGAATTGTTCCCGATCGTATTGGCGGTTGAAATCTGGGGCGAACAATTTAGGAACAAGAAGATCCGCTTCAACTGCGATAATATGAGTGTGGTTCAGGCGATTAATGCGGTATTGGCCTCTTCTCCTCCAGTCCTTTGTTTATTGTGTCACTTGGTGTTAAGGTGTTTGGAGCTTAATATGTGGATTGTGGCAACACATATTCCTGGGGTTAAAAATGACCTAGCCGATGCTTTATCTCGTTTACAGTTGGATCGCTTCCGGGAACTGGCTCCGGAGGCGGCAGAGGCGGGATTGGAGTGCCCCGAGGAATTGTGGACCGTGGACTTGATTCCGCAAACCGGTTGTTCCGAATGTCGCTAGCAGAAGGAACCTGGAATGCCTACGCGGCATCATGGGCTCTGTGGGAGCGTTGGTTAGAGGTAGTGGGTCCTCTTACTACACACGAGGAGATGGCGGCGGCGTTGTTTAGCTGCATCGGGCATGCGGCTAATGAGGGATGGTCGGTCTCCAAGGTATCGCGATTTACATCGGTCTTGGCTTTTGGCTTTAAGGTTCGGGGGAATGAATGATGTTACAAAATCATTCTTAGTACAACAGGCTTTGACAGGTTACAGAAGGGGGTCTGTGCGGGTTGATAGGCATCGCCCGGTTGTATTTCAGCTTTTAGAGAAACTAGGGCAGAAGCTGTCAGATATTTGTTCTTCTAGTAGTGAGGTTACTCTTTTTCGCCTCGCGTTTTCTTTGGCCTTTTTTGGGGCTCTCCGGATTGGGGAACTTGTTTGCCCAAGTAGAAAAATGGCTGGGGGTTTATTCTTAGAGGACATAGAATTGCGCTCGGGGGGTCTTCAAGTTAACATCCGGAAGTCAAAGACGGATCAGACGGGCAGAGGGAAGGTTGTGCGCCTGCGAGCGGTTGTAGGTGCGCTCATGTGCCTGGTACATTGCTTTGTTAATTTCATTAGGCAGCGTGGGGAGGCTCCCCGGGCCCTTGCTGGTTCCCAG
>JAODAL010027136.1:0-55454 GCA_025379985.1 Phyllomedusa bahiana | reverse complement strand
TATTTTACTCGTTGAATTTTCAGCTTTTGCTACTTTGGGCCTCATGTATGAAACCTGTCGGGCAGTAAGACTGTCTTTGTTGCCCATAACAACCGATTAGGGTGCTGCTTTCATTTTTCCAGAGCGCTATATGAAATAAAAGCTAAGCTGTTATTGGTTGTTATGGGCTCTGATCGGTTATTATGGGTTCCGATTGGTTTCTATGAGCTCTGATTGGTCGCTATGGGCTCTGATTGGTTGCTATGAGCTCTGATTGGTTGCTATGATCTCTGATTGGTTGCTATGAGCTCTGATCCTTTGCTTTGGGCTATGATTGGTTGTTTTGGGCTCTGATTGGTTACTATGAGCTCTGATTAGTGGCTATGAGCTCTGATTGGTTGCTACGGGCTCTGTTTGGTTGCTATGAGCCCTGATTGGTTGCTATGAGCTCTAATCGGTTGCTATGGGCTCTGATTGGTCACTATGGACTCTGATTGGTTGCTATGAGCTCTAAATGGTTGCTATGAACTCTGATTGGTCGCTATGAGCTCTGATTGGTTACTATGGGCTCTGATTGGTTGCTATGATCTCTGATTAGTTGCTATGAGCTCTGACTGGCTGCTATGAGCTCTGATTGGTTGCTATGAACTCTGATCAGGAACCGACTACGAATGAAAAGTTGCCCTGGCAGAAAGCCCCAAAGCCGCCTCCAAAATTTCCCTCAGTCACTCATACTGCCACTTTCTAAAAGAAACACTTCTAACACAAGCCTGAAAATAAAAGAGTTGCAGAGAAATCCCTAATCACAGAGTCAGAGACAGGTGTGCACTCGCTTTACAATCAGATACAAGTGTAAACTGCCACCATACAAGCTCCGATATAAACTACAATACCGCCATATAGAGACCACATAGTGGTCAGACACCAGCTCGGGTCACATCACATGACTTTGACTACAGCACTGATCTAAAAGAGACATAAAATAACCCCTGACATCCAGGGACTCACAGGAGATGTCTTATCTGATGAGAGTTGTTCTCTTGTCCTTTTCTATCTGGCACAAACATCCATGACGTCTTCTCTTATGAGTGATTCTCTTCTCTGATGAGTTGTTCTCTTTCCTTTTTTCTCCATCCAGTACAGAATGCAATGACGTCCTCTCCCAGCCACTACTCGTCCCTGTAGAATTTACCACCCAAAATCTTAGGTAGGTAGCTACATAGGTCCCCCAGTAGTTAGGTAGGTAGTTACATAGGCCCCCATTAGTTATATAGGTAGACAGGGCCTCCCCCAGGGGTTAGTTAGGTAGACAGGACCTCTCCCAGTAGCTAGGTAGACAGGGGCTCTCACAGTAGTAAGGTAGGTAGACAGGACCTCCCTCCAGTAGTTAGGTAGGTAGACAGGGCCCCCCTTAGGTTTTAGGTAGGTAGATAAAGCCTCCCTCAGGTGTCAGGTTGGTAGATATGGCCTCCCCCAGGTATTAGGTAGGTAGACAGGACCTCCCTCAGTAGCTAGGTATGTAGACAGTGGCTCTCACAGTAGTAAGGTAGATAGACAGGACCTCCCGCCAGTAGTTAGGTAGGTAGACACGGCCTCTCCCAGGTGTTAGGTAGGTAGACAGGGCCTCCCTCAGGTGTCAGGTTGGTAGAGAAGCCTCCCTCAGGTGTCAGGTTGGTAGATATGGCTTCCCCCAAGTATTAGGTAGGTAGAAAGGGCCTCCCCCTCGTGTTAGGTAGGTAGACAGGGCCTCAACCAGGTTTTAAGTAGGTAGACAAGACTTCTACAGGTGTTAGGTAGGTAGACAGGGCCTCTTTCAGGTGTTAGGTAGACAGAGCTTCCTCCAGGTGTTTGTTAGGTGGATAGGGCCTCCCCTAGGTGTTGGGTAGGTAGACAGGACCTTCCCCAAGTGTTAGTTAGGTAGACAGGGCTTCCCCCGGGTGTTAGGTAGGTTGACAGGGCTTCCCCCAGGTGTTAGGTAGGTTGACAGGGCTTCCCTCAGGTGTTAGGTAGGTAGAAAGGGCCTCACCCCAGTAGTTAGGTAGGTAGACAGGGCCTCCCTCAGGTGTTAGGTAGGTAGACAGGGCCTTCCTCAGGTGTTAGGTAGATAGACAGGGCCTCACCCCAATAGTTAGGTAGGTAGACAGGGCCTCCCCTAGGTGTTAGGTAGGTAGACAAGGCCTCCCCCAGGTGTTAGGTTGGTAGACAGGGCCTCCCTCAGGTATTAGGTAGGTAGAGAGGGCCTCCCTCAGGTATAAGGTACGTAGACAGGGCTTCCCCTAGGTGTTAGGAAGGTAGACAAGACCTCCCCCAGGTGTTAGTTTGGTAGAGAGAATCCCCTAATAGGGATGAAAAAAAAATTACTCATCTTTCTGCCTTTTTCTCTGTGTGGAGTGGGCGGCGTGATGTAATCACGACGCCTGCTCTGGAACACCCCTTCTGGCATCTACTAGGCCATAATTCTATTCATAGGCTTACAGCCTAGTAAATACTGCGATGCAGGCGGCGTGATGACATCAACACATCAAGCCGCCTGCGCTGTAGCCTCCAGGGGGCTAAGTGGCTACTATCAGAAGATAGTGACTGTTGTGTCTGAGCCAATGCCTGCACCGTAAAGGCAACTGCCATAATCTCTGCATCTCTAGATGTATGTGGTCCAGCAATGCAGCTGTGTGACCAGGGAGCCCCCTGGCTTAGGGGTCCAGTCACAACTGCAACTGATGCGACCCCTGTAACTGCGCTACAGATCGGCACCGGAACATGGGATCCAAAAGGAGTAATCACAAGCCACCCATTGTCCGCTCTGAGTCAGCATGGAGGCACACCGGGAATCTGCCCAGTTGGGAAGGTTGCCAGTCCGAGCCTGGCTCTGATTGGTTGCCATGGGAAATAAGGACAGACTTACTGCAAAACAGTTTTCATACATAAGACCTTTTATTTGTCCACCATAACTGGGTCTGAAACTAAGAATAGGTCAAACCTTTAATAGTTTTTCTTGGTTTATATCGAACTCTGGAGCCCAATGGTACGTTTGATTTCTATTGCAAATATTGTAAATTTTGTGTTTTGCTGTTTTAAGAGCATTTCCAGGTCAGCGGAATTTCTTTCAGAACACAGCATGCTCCTGGTAGGGGTTTTGATTCTATCAGCTTTTCTATAGGACTTCAAATGGGTCAGGAAAAAAATACCTGGAAAAATTGTAACAAAATAAAAAATGCTACTGGAGAGGAATGTGAAAAATGAAAAAATTAAAAATACTTGAAATTTTTACATTTTAAAAGGCTAAAAAGGAGAAGGTGGTCTTTGGGTTTTGGAAAACCAGAACATGTCCTAAGTGAAGGAGGATGCCAGTGGCCCTGATGGCTGGAGAACCTGGAGCTTGTACCCAAATCCTATACGTGGTGCCTGAACCTATGCTAAGGGTTCCTCTCTTTCACCCTGCTGAACAGGCTCTGACTGGCAAACAGTGTAACATGGGATACCCCCGTTGGGCTCCTGAGCATGATAGATCTGGAGTTTCTTTTAAACAGATAAAAAAAAAAGAAGCAGAGTATAAGAGATATGTACAGTAGCTGTTGGGTGTGCCCCCAGAATCAACTCCACTTGTGGGTCCCAAGAATCAATTCTGCTATGGGCCTCAAATATCATCTCCACTGGTGGGCCCCAAGAATCAATTCCGCTATGGGCCTCAAATATGAAATCCACTGGTGGGCCCCAGGGGTCAACGCCACTGATGGTCCCCAAGAATCATCTCCACTGGTGGCCTCAACAATCATCTCCACTGGTGGCCTCAAAAATCATCTCCACTGGTAGGCCCCAAGAATCATCTCCACTGGTAGCCCCAAGAATCATCTCCACTGGCGGGCCCTCAAGAATCTTCTCCACTGGTGGCTCCAAGAATCAACTCCACTGGTGGCTCCAAGAATCATCTCCACTGGTGGCCCCAAAAATCATCTCCACTGGTGGGCCCTCAAGAATCTTCTCCACTGGTGGCTCCAAGAATCATCTCCACTGGTGGGCTCCTAGAATCAACTCCACTGGTGGACCCAAGAATCAGCTCCACTGGTGGCCCCAAGAATAATCTCCACTGATGTTTCCCAAAAATCAACTCCACTGGTGGACCCCAAAAGTCATCTCCACTGGTAGCCCCAAGAATCATCTCCACTGGTAGGCCCCAAGAATCAACTCCACTAGTGGGCACCAAGAATAATCTCCACTGGTGGGCCCCAAGAATAATCTCCACTGGTCTGCCCCAAGTATCATCTCCACTGGTGGGCCCCAAGAGTCATTTCTACTGATGGTCCCCAAGAATCATCACCATTGGTGGGCCCCAAGAATAATCTCCACTGGTCTGCCCCAAGAATCATCTCCACCGGTGGCTCCACTGATGGGTCCCAAGGATCAACTTCACTGGTGGCCCCATAATCAATAAGATTCTTTAGTGCCTCTTACCCATAATGACTGAACTCTGCCTGGTATACCATCCTGTCTATTAACTTGACAACGAAACTTTCTCTGCCGGACCTTCTGCGTGTACGATGACGACTTCTGTCTCTTTATACGTTACTGGACCAAGCAACATCATCTGTTGCTATAAAGACTATACTGAGGGTAGTAACTTGGGGGTTCCCTCAAAATCCCTAAATAGATATTTAACCCTTCAATGTCCCGTGCCATAAATTAACAAATGCGATGGTATTAAGAAGGGATGGAGCCCGCTCCATAACTGCCGGGTGCCGAATGTTAGATACAGCCCATAACCACTGCTAGTGGCCAGAATTGGAGACTCCAAACCTGGCCATTGAAATGTGATGTCTCATTGTGCTGTTTTACAGAGCCACAGGCAGCTTTAGACTCACACTTCCTGCTCAGGCTGTGGGTAGTTCTACAGCTTTAGGCTCCCGCTGCCTGTTTAGGCTGTGTGTGGTTCTATAGCCTTAGACCCACACTTTCTTTTCAGGCTATGGGAGGGGGGTCTATAGCAGTGAGTGACATAGCAGCTCTGCTATTCCACACTGATCCTGTTACAATGACATGAGTGCAAGAGGTTTATAAACTGTAGTGCACAAGACTACAGAGCTCTAAGGGGTTAAAGCTTCTCAGTAAGTTATGAAATTAAGCTCATATCTTACGAATAAGAAACAGAGCAAGGAGTGGTGTCCCCATCCCGACCACTGCTGCAGCCTGTAAGAGCAGAGAGAGGTGACCGGTAACTAGGGAAGCCTGTGTGCAAAAGCAGGAGATAAGATCTGCTCCTAACTCTGAAGAGAAGCAAAATCAGAACAGCAATGTATTTGGGAAAAGTCTTTATTTACGTTTGCCTCCATGTTTAAAGCTAATTAATCAAACAGGAATACCCCTTTAACTATTTAGATGCTGCGGTAAACACAACCCCGGTGTATATTTAGAAAATAGGGCCACGGTCCAGTGTAGACCCTGATCACCCCCCCCCCCCGCATGATCACGTCGCCATGCCAGACGGACGCCTGATAAAAGCCTCTGCAGCTGCTCTGTTTGCACACCTATTGCAGCTTGCTGTAAGTGAATGGAATCACTATGTACTGCAGTATTACAGTACAGAACGGGCAGGAGCCACAGCCAGACATGGGCGGAGGCCACGCATGACCCAGCCAATGGGGTGTGCACACATCGGGAAGGGTGGGGCTTAGTGAGCTAAGGGGAGGAACTTAAATGGCTGATAGGCGGGGCTTAAAGGGATACGTTTTTGGCCGGTGTTAGCAGTAGACAGTTGGCACACGAGGCCTATAGTGAGTGGTCCCGCCCACCCTCCCTTAACAGCCATGTTTTTTTATGTGTTGTCTTGTTCGTGTGGCAGAGGATTTGGATTGTGTCTTATTTGTTGATCCTTTAGGTGCTGCTGAGGGTGGAGTTGCAGCGTCTTGTGTCAAGTCAGGGGTCCTTGGAGCTGGTGGCAAAGCTTGGTGAGGGATGGTTCATCATGGTGATGGCCCCTCAATTTGGAGATTTCTCCTTGGTCTGGCAAAGGTGGTGAGGCTCGTACAGGCTGGGTCCCCTGCGAGCTGTTGTTGTTTGGCATTAATTTGGCTGCTGGTGCATCCGAGCAGGTGTGTTTTACGGCTGGAGGTAAATAAGGTTTTTATGTTTATTTTGGTAAAATAAATGGTTGCCAGACCCTTTGTAGCTCCAAGGACCGCCTCTGCTTGAATGTGGTGCAACGCCCCCAGAACGCCCCAAATCTTTGGCCCATTACAAAGTGTTGTGCGGGTGCTTATGGCGCCAAAATTTGGGGTGTGACTGTTAATACATCTATAGAGCAGGTGCACTACAGCTTTTTGCCGCAAAGTATTCATACATGTTGCCCTAAGTGTTAACATAAAAAAATATATATATAAAATAAGTATAAACAATGTAAAACAATCTCCCCTTTTGCCATTTTACAAATAAAAAAATGTAAAAATAAAAAATTTGTATTGTCACTTCCGTAAAAGTTTGACCTTCTAATGTCTAACATCATTTATCCTAAATCCACCAAAAAATTCCCAATGTAAAAATTGTGTTTTTGGTCATTTTGCATTTCCTAAAAGTTGGAATAAAAAGTGATTAAAAAGTTGCACGTATCCCAAAATAATGCCAATAAAAACTAAAAAATAATGCCCACAAAAAAGGAGTCCTCACTCGGCACCGCCCATAGACTGAAATACAAAGAACTACTGCTCGTAGAAAATACCGCTACTACTAGAATTTGTGTATCACCTGAATTGTACTGACCTGCAGGAAACAGATAACACATCATTATAACTGAATATTGAACTCCATTAAAATGAAAGCCCTCAAAAATATACATTCCTCCCCACACAGAATTTTTGGAAGGTTTTCCAGTACATTTTATGGTGCGGTAACTAGCACCATTAACAAGTACAGCTAAAAAAAAAACAAGCCCTCATACAACTAGGTAGATTGCAGGGCGCTGATCATTTAACATGGTGGCTGGAAGACTTGTGAAAGCTTCCATTGCTGCTGTGTCTGCGATTCTAACAATTCCTGCCCAAGTACTTAACGGTCTCACTACAGGGATCGCTGCTTTTTATGTTAAAGATCTTGCAAAAACAAGTCACTTTGCAATATGTGTCCATTTCCAGTGTCCTACCTATTTATAGATATCCCCTCTTGTATGGACTGCATCAGCTCCTCAGGTCACTATAGCTATAGACCTGTTTGATCTCTCCTGATAGGCTGCCAGCGCTGGTCACTATAGCTACAGACCTGTTCAATCTCTCCTGATAGGCTGCCAGCACTGGTCACTATAGCTACAGACCTGTCCTATCTCTCCTGATAGGCTGCCAACACTGGTCGCTATAGCTACAGACCTGTTTACTCTCTCACGATAGGCTGCCAGCACTGGTTGCTATAGCTACAGACCTGTGTGCTCTCTCCTGATAGGCTGCCAGTACTGGTTGCTATAGCTACAGACCTGTTCAATCTCTCCTGATAGGCTGCCAGCACTGGTTGCTATAGCTTCAGAACTGTTCAATCTCTCCTGATAGGCTGAGAGCTCTGGTCGCTATAGCGACAGACCTGTTCAATCTCTCCTGATAGGCTGCCAGCACTGGTCGCTATAGCTACAGGCCTGTGCGATCTGACTTGATAGGCTGCCAGCACTGGTCGCTATAGCTACAGACCTGTTCAATCTCTCCTGATAGGCTGTTAGTACGGGTCGCTATAGCTACGACGTGTTCGATCTCTCCTGATAGGCTGTCATCACTGCATGCTATACCTACAGACCTGTTCGCTCTCCTCTGATAGGCTGCCAGCGCTGGTCGCTATAGCTACAGATCTGTTCGCTCTCCTCTGATAGGCTGTCAGCGCTGGTCGCTATAGCAACAGGCCTGGTGTCCTCAGCAGCTTGTCACTGCAGGCCAGGAGAAGCCAGTAAAGCCATCAAACCAGACCCTGAATTCAAAAATGAAACCGACAAAACAGGACTGAGGTAAGATGAATTGATGTAGTGAGACAACCCCTTTTAAGGGAGACTGTAAAAAAAAAAATAGTTTTTAAAATATAAAAAATATTAAAAGTTCAAATCACCCCCCTTTCGCCATTTTACAATAAAAAAATGCTAAAAAAATTACCCCTAACTGGTATCGGCGCGTGCATAAAAGTCTGATCTATTCAAATATAATATAATTAATCCCGTACGCTGAACATTGTAGAAGAAAAATATTGCAATTGCCAAAACTGTGGTTTTTTTGATCATTTCAAGTCCTCTAAAAATTGGAATAAAAGTGTTAAAAAAAGTCTCCTCTATCCCAAAATGGAACCAATAAAAAGAACACTTTAGTCCGGAAAAAATGCTGCCTCACTCGTGTCCACAGGTGGAAGTACAAGAAAAAGTACAAAAAATGGTGCTACGGCACAAATGTGAGAAATAGAGAATGTTTGGATTTTTTGTATGGTGCTAAAACATAACGAAAACCCTACAAAATACAGATAAATCATTTATACCGAGAAGTGAACGCTGTAAAAAAAAAAAACCCGCAAACTTAGTGCAAGTACGTTTATTTGCACATTTCGCTCCACTTAGATTTTTTTTTGAAGTTTCCCAGAAATTTGTGGTGCAGTGAATGACACCCTTAGAAAGTATGTCTTGTCCTGCAAAATAAAAGCCATCATAAATCTATGTAGATGGAAAAATTAAAAAAAGTTCTGGCTCTTGCCATATTATTTTAACTGTGACGGGCCAAAGAGTTGAACATGTAGGCAAAGGTAAATAAACACTATTACCAAATACATTGCTGTTCTGATTTTGCATTGTTTAGGAGACACAAGCTTACGCAAGTTTCCCTAGGTTACCTCCTCCCCTCTCTGCTCTCATTGCTCCAGCAGCCCTGTCTGACCATAGTGATGTCACCCTCTGCCGAGTCTCATCTCCAGCACAGGAGCTTGATTATCTATGTTACTGACAAGCTTTAACCCATTAGAGCTTTGTAGCCTTACAAACATTTTTCACCATGTGCGTATGATGCCACGTGTTTTTGCCATGCACTTTGTTTAAATAAAGGAAGCATTTTCTATCTTCATTGGAGCTGCTGGTTATCTTCTATTACAAGTTAACTCTATAAAGCTGAGACTCATTGGACAGCTGTTGCAGTGTATACTGTTAGCTGAGAGATTGTGTCTTGTGACTTTATTGCACTCTGTTTCTAGCATTCAGTCCTGTTTTGGTTAGTTGTCTGTTTCCAGCTTGTTAGGGTATGTTCACAAGGCTTAGTTTCCCGAGTAATTGCGCATGCATTTAGCCATATATTGTGCTTTATATGCGGCGAAATGGCACCACAATTACGGTAATTCACAGCTCTCATAGAGACCTATGGATTACGCGCTACAAACAATGCATTTCAATGGGGCAGGGTAGCTGCCACCTCTACCCTGTGCTTTGGAATTATGCGCTGATCAGTGCATGGTTCCAAAACACATGGCCGTGTGAATATACCCTTAGAGGTTTGTCTTGTCTCTGCTGCTTCTGTTCTGCTTTGTGTCCATCATTCACTGTCTTCTATTCCTAAATTTTCTTTGATAGTTCTATGCTGCTTAGATTAGGGTCAGCAAAGCAATGATATCATCAGGCAATGTCAGACTGGGGTGTCTAGGGTCCACAGGTGGAGTTGATTCTAGGGGCCCACTAGTTGAGTTGTTTCTGGGTCCACTGGTGGAGTTTAGGGACTGACACTACAAGTACTTTAAATGACTTTTCATGCCTCCTTTACTCTGCCTCTAGCTTTTTGTCTCTCTGTTTTTCTGCCTCTCCTGGTGATGTATATGCAGTTAAAAACATCTCCAGATTTACCATGCTCAGGGGCTCACCGGGGGCTTCCCCTATTCCTCTGTGAGTTAGCCAGCTGTGTCAAGGGTGTGAGGCAGTTGTGTCTGATAGAGCCACACTAGGACGTAGGGTTCCCTATCTCTGTGAGTCAGCCTGCCTGTCATTAAGGGTAGAATAGGGCCAGTTGTGTCTGATGTTAGAGCACCACTAGGACGGTTAGGGTTCCCACTATCCTGGTATCAGCCTGAGCTGTATTAGTAGAATGGCCAGGTTCTGATGTTGACACTCCTGGGACAGGTTAGGTTTCCTATTCCTGGGAGTCAGCTGAGCCTGTCGTTAAGGGTAGAATAGGACAGTGTGTCTGAGTAGAGCCACTGGATGGTTAGGTTTCCTTCTTGGAGTAGCCTGAGCGTGTTAAGGGTGATGGGCCAGTGGGTCATGTAGGGCCACCATTAGGGACAGGTTAGAGTTTCCCCTATTCCTCTGTGAGTCAGCCCAAGCCTGTTGTCAAGGGTAGAATAGGGCCAGTTGTGTCTGATGTTAGGGCCACCACTAGGGACAGGTTAGGGTTTCCCCTATTCCTCTGTGAGTCAGCCTGAGCCTGTCATTAAGGGTAGAATAGGGCCAGTGGTGTCTGATGTTAGAGCCACCACAAGGGACAGGTTAGGGTTTATCCTATTCCTCTGTGAGTCAGCCTGAGCCTATCATTAAGGGTAGAATAGGGCCAGTGGTGTCTGATCCTAGGGGCACCACTAGGGACAGGTTAGGGTTTCAGCTATTCCTCTGTGAGTCAGCCTGAGCCTGTCATTAAGGGTAGAATAGGGCCAGTGGTGTCTGATGCTTGGGCCACCACTGGGGACAGGTTAGGGACACAGGAAAAGCTAGCTGTTAGGGTCAGGTCTTTTTTGGTGTCTATCTTTTATCCTTCCATCTCCATCCATGAACTTACTTTCTTATTGTCCGCCTCGGTGTCTGCCACCAATGGGTAAGAATCTGCATTTATTTTTGATAAACACTTTGTATTATTTGCATTTGATTGCTGGTTGGCCTCATTTCCGTTACGATTTGTTGGCCTCCGTGCCAATCTGCTCCGTTACAGTGACAACTCGAATCAAAGTGCTTAGATTTGGTTCGAATTTGATTTTGACCCGGAATCCGGAGCTCAACCTTATCCTACACCCAAATCTGTGCTGCACTCCCTTGTGTCACATAGCGTATTGTTTGTAATTTATAGGGCCAGTGGTGTCTGACGTTAGGGCCACCACTAGGGACAGGTTAGGGACACAGGGAACGCTAGCTGTTAAGGTCAGGTCTTTTTTGGTGTCTGTCTTCTGGATTCAAGTCCTTTATCCTTCCATCTCCATCCATGAACTTGTTATTGTCCGCCTCGGTGTCTGCCATCCATGGGTAAGAACCTGCATTTATTTTTGATAAACTCTTTGTATTACTTGCGTGCGATTGCTGGTTGGCCTCATTTCCGTTACGTTTTCTTGGCCTCCGTGCCAACCAGCTTCGTTACAGGGACAACTCGAATCAAAATGCTCAGATTTGGTTCAAATTTGATTTTGACCCGTAATCCGGAGCTCAACATTATCCTACACCCAAATCTGTGCGGCACGCCCTTGCATCACGTAGCTTAGTGTTTGTGATTTACATAGCACAGTTCTTATCTGATGGAATTTGTACATTGGAAGCTTAGGCTATGTTCACACGGGGTAATTTCGACACTCATTTCGCGTCGTATTTGCGCTCTAATACGAGCGAGATGCGTGCTGAAATTACGGTTATCCAGAGCTCTCATACAGAACTATGGATTACGTCTCCCTTCCCCGGGAGTACAATACGATCGTATTGTAAGCCCAGGGAGACAAGTGACATGTCTATGCCCCCCCCCCCCCGCGGTGCGGGGATACACCCCGTTCAGCGTGACGTCCAAACACCCGCCGGAAGTGCAGGGTGTACGGTTCGCCCCGCAGTTACGCCGTGTGAACAGAGCCATATAGTGGTAGAGTGGGACTTGTATACGTCCCCTACAGCATCTCCCAATATGGAGCTATAACATGGTAATTACGGTAGCAGTGTCAGCCGAAACCCCCCCCAGTTGTGAACCTGACGACCAACTCAACTGACGAACTTCCTATATTTTCGAGCAATTTTGTTCTATGGAGGAATGTGATTTACAGTAATTTAAATTTTTTTTATTTTTTTAAAAAATCTCGTTGTTATTGGAAAGGAGAGGTAACATTTGGCGGCATTTTAGACTGCAGCGATGATGTTCTAGTTACAGAAGGAAAAAAAAATGCTGAAATTCTGATCTAACATTCACAGGAGAGGACTGGCATCTTTTATCCGCTACAAGGTCTGGAGCTGTATTCTTGAAGGCAGAGTGACATCTAAAGGGATTTTTTAAACAGCATCCGTCAGAATGGCAAAGTCAAGGGCATGTCACGGTTTTTTTTTGTGTGTGTGTTTTTTAAGAGGAGAAAGAAAAAACTGATGAATTTTCAGTTTTGTTGTGCTCGACTGTCTCAAATAACCATAAGGAGAGGAGCAAATTCCAATTTTAATGATATGCCGCAGGGTGCCCTTAGGATAAGTGATATTTTTATCTGATATTCTGCAGATTCAGAGAGAGCAGAAGACGGGGTTCGGCTTTGAATAGAGTCCTTGCATTGTTGTCAGTCCGTTCGATGAACACACTGTATCTGTATCATGGCAGGACCTTCTTGGGAGCCGCCGCCGTCACCACCGCCGTCACCGAGCTCCTTGTAACATTTACCAAAGAAGGTCTCGTTCTGAAGGGGGTTCCAGTTATTGATCCTCTAATTAAATCAGGCGTTCCCGGGGCGAAGCGCATTACAGAACCCTCACTCATTTCCATCATTCCTGATGCATTGGGGTTGGAGGGGGGGTTGGAATGTTGATACGTTGATACATTTCGGAATCAATACTTCTCGAAGGAAGAGAAGAATAACAAAACAATGAAAAAATTTAGAGATGGAAAAATTAGTTTTCAATTTTACCATTTTTGGCTTTTTTTTCCCCTTCTCTGCCAAATCAGGAGTAATCATGGTAGGGAAAAAGCAAAAAAAAAGCAAATTAATCTTCCTTAGGTTACCGCCCACCCTTCTCTGCTCTCATTGCTCCAGCAGTCCTGTCTGACCATAGTAATATCTTATCTCCTGCACAGGAGCTTGTTTATCTAGGTTACTGACAAGCTTTAACCGTTTAGAGCTCTGTAGCCTTACAAACATTTTTCACCATGCACACATAATGCCACATGTTTTTGCCATGCACTTTCTTTAAATAAAGGAAGCGTTTTATATCTCCATTGGAGCTGCTGGTATCTTCTATTACAAGTTAACTCTATATAGCTGAGACTCATTGGGCAGCTGTTGCAGTGTATACTGTTAGGTGAGAGATTGTGTCTTGTGACCTTATTGCACTCTGCACTTTGTTTAAATAAAGGAAGCATTTTCTATCTTCATTGGAGCGGCTGGTATCTTCTATTACAAGTTAACTCTATAAAGCTGAGACTCATTGGGCAGCTGTTGCAGTATATACTGTTAGTTGAGAGATTGTGTCTTGTGACCTTGTTGCACTCTGCTTCAGAGAGAGCAGAAGACGGGGTTCAGCTTTGAATGGATTCCTTGCATTGTTGTCAGTCCGTTCAATGAACAGACTGTATCTGTATCATGGCAGGAGATTCTCGGGAGCCGCCGCCGTCTCCGCCAACACCGTGCTCCTTGTAACATTTACAAATGAAGGTCTCGTTCTGAAGGGGGTTCCAGTTATTGATCCTCTAATTAAATCAGACGTTCCCGGGGCGAAGCGCATTACAGAACCTTCACTCATTTCCATCATTCCTGATGCACGAGGGTTGGGGACGAGGGGGATGGAATGTTGATACGTTGATACATTTCGGAATCAATACTTCTCGGAGGAAGAGAAAAATAACAAAACAAAAAAAAAAATTAAAGAGATGGAAAAATTAGTTTTCAATTTTACTTTTTTTTTGGCTTTTTTTTCCCTTCTCTGCCAAATCAGGAGTAATCACGGCGGGGAAAAAAAGCAAAAAAAACAAAAAACAAATGAATCTTTTGCAAACTTCAGAATTAATCTTAATGATTCCGCTCACAATAGGCGAGAATATGTATTCTCATTAACCTCATACAGATGTTACAAATGAACTAATTACTTTCTCTGTACCCCTCACCTGCTGGGTCATTATATTCTTTGTAAGTTCCTTCTCACTTAGCTGCCATTATCCCATAGCATGTCTAAAGAAGTCTTATTTTCCAAAGGGGTAAAATTATCATTAAATCTCCGACTTTAACATCTCATTTAGATATTTTTATATTACGCTCCTCGGGAAAAGGGAATTAAAAGAGTATGTGATATACATTTATGTATGTTTTGGAGTGCGGCGCCGATTATTATGCTCCACTTCACTTAAAATTTGCCGTTGAAATGCAAATTATTAGCGCCATTTTCCGTAACAACGGGAAATAAGGCTTTTTTTATGCATTTCTGAGGTCTGGGAAGACGTAGTCAATTGCTGTCTGGTTATGAATATCCTGGAGATTGCAGCCTGCATGCTGCTGGCTTCATATATTAGTGGTGATATAGTAAATCAAAGGCAATGAATTTCAAGCTCAGTAGGGTAGTGATTCGGGCGAAAGGTCTATATATAATATATAACGCTGCTTAAAAAATGGGCATGGGGAGAACGGTGAAGAATTGTCTTATATTAATGTCTCGTGTCATTTCGTTGCTTGCAAGAGTCGGGTTTCTACTGTTTTACAGCCGTGGGCAGAAAGCGAGTTGTTCTGCTCAATATTCAATATTTATAGGGCAATGTCGGTGGTGGGTCTCCGAGTGATGGTGTTGGGGTTTAGGACTGATGTAAAGGGGGTTCTTCAACTCATTTTTTATTTATTTTGTTAATGGGATACTGCAGGAGTTTAACCCCTTCAAGAGGTTTTCTTACTACAAACATTAACTTCCATCATTGTAGGGACAAGTAATTGAAGACTTTTTCCAAATACATTAGTTTTCTGATTTTACTGTCGTCAGGAGAAAAGAAAGATTTTATGGGGGACATGTATGAAAACTATCTTGGTCTAAGACTTTCTTTGTTGCCCGTAGAAACCAATCCGAGTCCCCCTTTCATTTTTTCAGAGCACTATATGAAATGAAAGGGGCACTCTGATTGGTTGCTATGGGTAACAAAGAAAGTCTTAGACTAAAGGCAATTTACATAAATGTGGCCCTATGTCCACACAAGTTATTTTATGGTTAGCTGACCATAACCATGTTATCTGATTAGAGCAGGAAAAAGGGAGTGACAGAACGGACAGAGCTCACTCAGTTCGGAGCAAACTAATTATCTCTAACAGGATTAGTTTCTGTTTAAAGATAGGCAATTGTTTTCAGTTCTCACAGCACATGTAGCTTTTGTTTACTGAAGATTTGCACTCCTGCACTTGTCAGTGTAATAGCTCAACTTAGAAGCTGAATATGCTATTCAATGCTTTAAAACACAGGTTTATATGGCTACCTGCCCATAGTCTGCTATACGACTAGAGTAGAGAGCAGGAAGTGAGAGCTCATGGCCGAGAGACCATGAAAGACCATGAGAGAGAACATGTCAGCGTGAGAAACAATGGTTGAAGAGCTCACTCCAAGCAGAATAATTATCTCTAACATGATTAGTTTTAACAGATAAGCAATTCCTCAAAGGACTTGTAGCTTTGTTTACCAAAGATTAGCTCTCCTGCATCGCTCTTTGTAATGTCTCAGCTAGTAACAGCAAGGCTAAATATGCTATAGAACCACCTGCCCCCTGAGGAGAGCAGAGTGAGAGAAAAGCTGCTTTTGACTGTGAAACTGCATGGTGAGAAAACTGATTTAAGCACCAGGCCTGAAAAGACCTTAATGGCCATTTAAATTTTTTGCAATTTTTGCCTCTACTTTTTTAGGTTTTTAGTTTCTCAGTGATAGATGTATGAGGACTTGTTTTATGTGGTAGAAGTTGTATTTTGGGGGGGTATAATTTGAGTATTAATTATTGTAGTTTTTTTTTTTTTTTTTTTAAAATCTACAGCGGAAATATAAAAAAGTATTTTTCTGCATTTGCTTTTTAAAATATTTTTTACACCATTCTCATTCTACACTAAATAACCTGTTGAAATAATTCTACAGGCTATTACAGTCATGTGGATACCTAATAGGTGTAGGGTTTTTTTTTTGTGTGTGTGTGTGTGTGTGTGTGTGTGTGTGTGTGTGTGTGTGTGTGTGTGTGTGTGTGTGTGTGTGTGTAATGTATGCACAATAATTTTTTTATTAAATATTTATTTGAATTTTATTATTTATTCTTTTTATTTTTTCCACACTTCTTTGTGTTACTTACTTTTTTATGATCCCATTAGGGATGAATATCTTTTGCACTTTTTCTTTTTGACTCAGTAATGTTTTAGCATTCCCCTGTATACATTACATTCTGTGTTAATATGACACATTACTCTAGGTCCCCAGGGCTGACTGTACAGACATTCCCCAGCCTCCATCGCTCACTGAGATTCCCAGTGACCCGATGGGGAAGGGGGAATTCCCTTTTATCCTGCTTCAGTCACAAACCGGGGATCAGAGACTGCTCTAGGAATGGATCTGTTAACTAATGCTCATTTTTCCAAAACAGCTGGGGCACTGAGAGCTGCAAATCCCCTCTGAAAGCATCAACGTCTATGGGTGCTGCCGCCAACAGAAGACAAGCACTGCCTGCCACCAAAAAACACTAGGGAGTTAAAAATAAAAAAATATATATATATACTCACCTTTCCTTTCACCCGGGTATCAGCACTCCATCGTCCTCACTCTCCGCCATTTTTCTGTTGACTTTCAGTGTTTTCCGGTGTCTTCGTTTGCTATTTCCTGACATCATCAATGCTGGGAGGATGCACTCCAATGATGTCAGTCAATGACTCGTGAGTGATTGGTGACGAACCATCTCTCATTGAGGTTATGAATGGTTGTCTGCAGAATGTTCTGCCTTGGCGAGTGCATTCAGCTGCTGGCGGCTGGTTGCCTGCTTACCAACCAACAACGTCCCAGGTGTGCTCAATAGGAAACAAGTCTGCAACCACTGCAGGGCATGGTAGCAAGTTTAGGCCACACAGGCCTGAAGCAACTAGCGGCCTGGCGTTGTACTGGTAAAAAAATGGCTCCTTGGACACATTGGAAAAATGGCTGTTCCACTGGTTCCACAACCAAATCAATGTAACATTGAGCTTTTAGTTTACCTGAAATGAAGACTTGAAGGGTTGGGCTACTGTACATTATTCCAGGCCAGGCCATCATCCTGGGAATCAGACCAGTGTAACGTTCACTTGTGAAGGCCTCTTTGCAGCATTGCCTACCAAATTCGTGGCCAATCTCTGGCTATCACTGAATCCAAGACCCAAGCGGAACCCATCCCTAAAGTGGATTGACCTCCAGTCCAGACTCCATTGAACCATGAGAGACTTCGAGAACAGAGGTGTGAAGTCAATGGATCACCTGTAGCTGGACAGCTGGCTTGTAGCCCGGGTATGTCTGGCACATACCTCCTGATGGTTTGTGTGGTGTAGGATGTGACGTCTAATTCCACTTGCATGGACCACTACATGCCATTCTTCCAATCAGATGATCCATCCGTTGAGGGTTTTACCTCCCTGCACCTCTTGCTTTCACTCCAGTTCATCATTCATCTCCCAATCACTGGGACTCGCAAGCCTGAAGAGCACTGACATATCAGACAAGGCGGGTATTGATCTGCCGCTGGGATAAACCAAGGTCTTTTAGTTTGGTAATAACCAGCACACAATCATCCTGCATCACTTGACTTGATTTCTTAAGTTTCCTTAGGCTAAAAACTTCACTTTCCATCTGGCTCTTTCCCCTTCACATGGAAAAAATTGGAGCTAGACTCTTATAAATCCAATCACCTGGAGATATCAGGGATGCCAGCTACTTCCCCATTTTACAGAACCTTATGGCTTGTCCAACAATTTTAATGTTGGGCATTGTATATGGAATATGCGGCAGTGTTTTCGCAGGACAAAATTTCATATCAAGTGTTGTAGATTTTTTTCCAACCCTATAACTCAATGGTATAAAGATCCACAGATATTTCTATTATGGAAAGTTCACCATGTATAAAACCATCCTAAAGCCTGCTGGATTTCAGACACTTAGCAAAATGGCAGCTGGGAATTACCAGCCATGGGATTTAGACTGTAGGGGTTAGCATTGGAAGCCTCATCGGAGCATGGTTAAGTGGTAGGGCATGTCCCCACAGCACAGAGGAAATCTCGGTCAGATTATCCGACCGGTATTTGCTCTGTTTTGGAGCTGTGTACACGACCGCAGGGGGGGCGGCTTTTCGCCGCAGTTTGCAGAGAAAAGCCCTCCCCCTTTGCATTGAAATGTTCATGTTCCGTCTGAAAACCAGGTGGAAGAATGAACATGTTCAATGTTTTTCGGACCGGCAGCAGTCTAAAAAACCGTCCGGCAGAAATTCCTTGCAGTGGGGACCGCTGCACGGATATTCCATAGAGGTCCGCCAGAAAGTTTGACAGTCGGTTTACAGACGTCTTTCAAAACCAAAAACCGTCTGTAAAACCGGCTGAAAAACCTGCCGTGGGGACAAGCCCATATTCACTATGTTGCACCACTAGTTTGTGGGAAGAGTCTTAGCCCACCCCAGTTTTGGACTGAGGTGCCTAGGCCTCACCAGTGGAACTTCATTCTAGGGGCCCACCCTACAGCTACTGTACCTTCCCCGCATACTTTGCCCTATTGCTTTTAGCCTCTTTCTCTCTGCCTTTCTGCCTCTTCCAAAGATCTAAAAGCAGTTTAAAACAAAACTCCAAGTCTCCAATGCTCGGAGTCTCACCAAGGGTTTCACCTGTTCCCCTATGGGCTAGTCTGTTCCTGGTTAAAAAAAAAAAAAAAAAATGGTCAGGTGCGGCTCTTGTATTGTGGTAGCAAAAAAGTGGAGGGATTTATTAAGATCTGTGTTTTATATGCTGATCCTAAAGGAGTATTCCTACAAGTGCACTTCTGCATTCAGCCAGCTGCAAGAGAGAACGAAGATTGTGCACGGCTAGATTTGCAACTGCCACAAAAAAAGAATGGGGAGGACAACCGGAAGTGCCACCCTTCTCATTTTTCCAGATAGTCGGATCATAACGAAATATGAGCCAACCTACAGCATGGAAGTTCACTTGTGGAAATGCCCCTTTAATGAGTAAAGCATTGGCGTAAAATTCACCAAACGTATTGAGAACTTTACTTCTCCTAAGACACTGGTGCCTCTTTGACCACCAATATGCTTCACACTAAAATCTACACCAGAAATAAGCTGGTGCAGATATCTGCTTTAATTTACACCAGTTTCTAGTGCAAAATAGTTAACTTGATACTAGCATTGGACAAAAATACACACCTACATGTCAAATACCCAAGTTCATGTGTCACAACATCAAGGTAGAGCTCCAGCAGTAGATACCATCTCCTTCCATGGTCTTGGTCTTGCTTTCCACAATCTCCAGACAAATCCTATTCATTAATTGTTCATCATCTTGTCTTTCAACCTCAGCTGATATTCCTGGATCTCTGAACAAATCTATCACATGGCTGCGAGCTATAGGCATCAAAGTGACAACTGTGTCAGAAGGTCGTATCATAACTGTGTGACATTACAGACTCATAACAGACAGAAAAGTATCCCTCACATGGATCCATTCACATAAAACTAAAAATTTGTGGCAAGCAAAGCACCACCGGGAGGTCAAAGAATCAGAATTTACGGCACCTGCTCCAAAAATAGTTGTCATGACATTGGGATCATACAAAAATACTCACATGTATGACGAAAACACAAGTTCGTGTGTCACAACTTCAAGGTAGAGCTCCAGCAGTAGAAACCACCTCCTTCCCGTGATCTTGGTCTTGTCTTCTAAAACCTCCAGGCAAATACTAGTCATTAATTGCTAATCATCTTGTCTTCCAACCTGAACTCATATGCCCGCACTGGCCCTCAAGAGAAAGATCATGAGACATCAAGAAGACAACTATGGTAGAAGGGGTTATCATAAGTGTATAAAATAAAGGACTAGAAGACAGAAGAGGAACTCTCGGATGGATCCATTCAGATAGATGAAACTTTGAGGGCAAGTAAAGCACCACTGACCAGGTCAAAAGTCAATGCATATAGAGAGTCATGTGTATAAGTACTAGATTTTATGGCATCTGCTCCAACAAGAGTTATGGTGACGTTAACATCAGACAAAAATACACACATGGATATCGAAAACACAAGTTCATGTGTCACAACTTCAAGGTAGAGCTCCAGTAGTAGAAACTACCTCCTTCCATGATCTCTGCTCCTCTTTCACGACCTCCAGGCAAATACCAGTCATTAATTGCTCATCATCTTGTCTTCCAACCTGAACTGATAGGTCCGCACTGACTCCAGGATTAATGAATGATTCCATCACATGCCCCCAAACGATAGATCATGAGACATCAAGGAGACAACTATGATAGAAGGGTTTATCATAAATATATAACCTAAAGGACTAGAAGACAGAAGAGGAACTCTCTGATGGATCCATTCAGATAGATGAAAGTCTGAGGGCAAGTAGAGCACCACCGACCAGGTCAAAAATCAATGCATATAGAGAGTCATGTGTATATGTACTAGATTTTATGGCATCTGCTCCAACAAGAGTTATGGTGACGTTAACATCAGACAAAAATACACACATGGATATCGAAAACACAAGTTCATGTGTCACAACTTCAAGGTAGAGCTCCAGCAGTAGAAACCACCTACTTCCCATGGTCTTGGTCTTGTCTTCTAAAACCTCCAGGCAAATACTAGTCATTAATTGCTAATCATCTTGTCTTCCAACCTGAACTCATATGCCCGCACTGGCCCTCGAGCGAAAGATCATGAGACATCAAGAAGACAACTATGATAGAAGGGGTTATCATAAGTGTATAAAATAAAGGACTAGAAGACAGAAGAGGAACTCTCAGGTGGATCCATTCAGATAGATGAAGCTTTGAGGGCAAGTAGAGCACCACTGACCAGGTCAAAAGTCAATGCATATAGAGAGTCATGTGTATAAGTACTAGATTTTACGGCATCTGCTGAAACAAGAGTTATGGTGACATTAACATCAGACAAAAATACACACATGGATGACGAAAACACAAGTTCATGTGTCACAACATCAAGGTAGAGCTCCAACAATAGAAACCACCTCCTTTCAGGATCTCTGCTCCCCTTCCACCACCTCCAGCCAAATACCAGTCATTAATTGCTCATCATCTTGTCTTCCAACCTGAACTGATAGGTCCGCACTGACTCCAGGATTAATGAAGGATTCCATCACATGGCCCCCAAATGATAGATCATGAGACATCAAGGTGACGACTATGGTAGAAGGATTTATCATAAGTGTATAACCTAAAGGACTAAAAGACAGAAGAGGAACTCTCGTATGGATCCATTCAGATAGATGAAACTTTGGGGGCAAATAAAGCACCACTGACCAAGTCAAAAGCCGAATGCAGATAGATAGTCATGGGTATAAGTACTAGATTTTACAGCATTTGCTCCAACAAGAGTTGTGATGATACAAATATCAGACAAAAATACACACATAGATGACGAAAACACAAGTTCATGTGTCACAACATCAAGGTAGAGCTCCAGCAATAGTAGAAACCACCTCCTTCCATGATCTCTGCTCTTCTTTCACGACCTCCAAGCAAATACCAGTCATTAATTGCTCATCATCTTGTCTTCCAACCTGCACTGATAGGTCCGCACTGACTCCAGGATTAATGAAGGATTCCATCACATGCCCCCAAACGATTGCTCATGAAACATCAAGAAGACAACTATGATAGAAGGTTTTATCATAAATGTATAACATAAAGGACTAGTAAGACAGAAGAGGAACTCTTGGATGGATCCATTCAGATAGATGAAACTCTGGGGGCAAGTAGAACACCACCGACCAGGTCAAAAGTTAATGCATATAGAGAGTCATGTGTATAAGTACTAGATTTTATGGCATCTGCTCCAAAAAAAAGTTACGATGACATTAACATCAGACAAAAATACACACATGGATGTCAAAAACACAAGTTTGTGTGTCACAACATCAAGGTAGAGCTCCAGCAGTAGAAACCACCTCCTTCCATTATCTCTGCTCCTCTTTCACGACCTCCAGGCATATACTAGTCATTAATTGCTAATCATCTTGTCTTCCAACCTGAACTCATATGCCCGCACTGGCCCCCAAGCGAAAGATCATGAGACATCAAGGAGACAACTATGATAGAAGGGTTTATCAGAAGTGTATAACATAAAGGACTAGTAAGACAGTAGAAGAAATCTCGGGTGGGTCCATTCAGATAGATGAAACTTTGAGGGCAAGTGGAGCACCACTGACCAGGTCAAAAGTCAATGCATATAGAAAGTCATGTGTATAATTACTAGATTTTACGGCATCTGCTCCAACAAGAGTTATGGTGACATTAACATCAGACAAAAATACACACATGGATATCAAAAACACAAGTTCATGTGTCACAACATCAAGGTAGAGCTCCAGCAGTAGAAACTACCTCCTTCCATGGTCTCAGCGCCTCTTCTACAACCTCCTGTCATTATTTGCTCATCATCTTGTCTTCCTACCTGAACTGATAGTCCTACATTGACTTCAGTATCAATGGATGAATGCATCACATAACCCAACATGATAGGTCATGAGATATCACTGTGACAGCTATGGCAGGAGGTTGCATCATACCTGTGTGACATAAAGGACTGATAGGAGACAGTGAGGGTTCTCTTGAATGGATCCATTCAGACAAATTAAATTTTGGGGTTAAGTAGAGCATCATTGGTGAGATCAAAAGCTAAATTCATGGCAGAAGGTTGCATCAGAACTGTATGGCATAAAAGACTTATGGGGGACAAAAGATCTCTCGTATAGATCCATGTAGGTCAATAAAGCTTTGGGGTCAAGTAGAGCACCACTGGCCAGGTCAAAAGTCAAATGCATATAGAGTCCTGCACATACTGTAAGATCTGGAATTAATGGCACCTGCTCCTAGAATAGTTGCCATGATTTTAATGTCAGACAAAAATACATACATGGATGTCGAAAACACAAGTTCATGTGTCACAACATTAATGTAGAGCTCCAGCAGTAGAAACCACCTCCTTCCATGATCTCTGCTCCACTTCCATGGCTTCCAGGCAAATCCTGTTCATTCTTTTTTCATCTTCTTTTAATCTGAACTGATATGCGTGCCCAACTCCTGGATCAATGAGTGAGTCCATCACACAGCCCCTAAGAAATGAGTCACGAGACATCAAGGTGACAACAATGGCAGAAGGGCTTATTATAAGTGTATCACATAAAGGACTAGTAAGACAGAAAGGAACTCTCAGATGGATCCATTCAGATAGATGAAACCTTGGGGGCAAGTAGAGCACCATGGGTGAGGTCAAAAGCCGAAGGACTACAGAGTGTCCTGCAAATAAGAATTTGAATTAGAGATATCTGCTCCAACAATAGTTACCATGACATGAACATCAGATAAAAATACACACATGGATGTCGAAAACACAAGTTCACGTGTCACCACATCAATGTAGAGCTCCAGCAATAGAAACCACCTCTTTCCATGATCTCTGCTCCTCTTCCACCACCTCCAGGCAAATACCAATCATTAATTGCTCATCATCTTGTCTTCCAACCTGAACTATGTCCTCACTGACTCCAGGATTAATGAATGATTCCATCACATGCCCCCCTAACGATAGATCATGAGACATCAAAGTGACAACTATGGTAGAAGGGTTGATAACATAAAGGACTAGTAAGACAGAAGAGGAACTCTCGGATGGATCCCTTCAGATGGATGAAACTCTGAGGGCAAGTGGAGCACCACTGACCAGGTCAAAAGTCAATGCATATAGAGAGTCATGTGTATAAGTACTAGATTTTATGGCATCTGCTCCAACAAGAGTTATGGTGACATTAACATCAGACAAAAATACACACATGGATGTCAAAAACACATGCTTGTGTGTCACAACATCAAGGTAGAGCTCCAGCAGTAGAAACCACCTCCTTGCCATAGTCTTGGTCTTGTCTTCTAAAACCTCCAGGCAAATACCAGTCATTAATTGCTAATCATCTTGTCTTCCAGCCTGAACTGATATGCTTGTGCTGCCCCCATGCGATAGATCATGAGACATCAAGAAGACAACTATGATAGAAGGGTTTATCATAAGTGTATAAAATAAAGGACTAGAAGACAGAAGAGGAACTCTCGGATGGAACCATTCAGATGGATGAAACTCTGACAAAAATATACGCATGGATGTCAAAAACACAAGCTTGTGTGTCACAACATCAAGGTAGAGCTCCAGCAGTAGATACCACCTCCTTCCATGGTCTCAATGCCTTTTCTACAACCTCCAGTCATTAATTCTTCATCATCTTGTCTTCCAACCTGAATTGATAGTTCTACAGTTACTTCAGGATCCATGGACTAATGCATTACATAGCCCAACATGATAGGTCATGAGATATCTTGACAACTATGGCAGAAGGTTGCATCATACCTGTGTGACATAAAGGACTGATAAGAGACAAGAAGGGGTCTCTTGAATGGATCCATTCAGACAATTTGGAATTTTGGGAGCAAGTAGAGCATCGTGGATGTCGAAAACACAAGTTCATCTGTCACAACTTCAAGGCAGAGCTCCAGCAGTAGAAACCACTTCGTTCCTATGGTCTCTGCTCCTAGTGTCGGACCGGGGGGCCTATGGCTCACAGGTGGAGTTGACTTTAGGGGTCCACCAGTTGAGCTGTTTCTAGGCCCATCAGTAGAGTTTATTTTAGGGGCCCACCATACAGCTACTGTAAATGACTGTACATGTCACAATACTCTGCATCTTGCTTTTTGCCTTTGTTTCTCTGCTTTTTTGCCTCTGCTGAGGATGTATATGCAGTTATAAAACAACTCCAGGTCTACCATTCTCAGGGGCCTACCGGGGGTTTCCCCTATTCCCCTATGGGCCAGTCCAAGCCTGCCTGCTCCTCCTCTACAACCTCCTGTCATTAATTGCTCATCATCTTGTCTTCCAACCTGAACTGATAGGACTTCAGGATCAATGAACAAATTCATCACATAACCCAACATGAAAGATCATGAGATATCAATGTGACAACTATGGAGATATCTGCTCCAACAATAGTTACCATGACATTAATATCAGATAAAAATACACACATGGATGTCGAAAACACAAGTTCACGTGTCACAACATCAAGGTAGAGCTCCAGGCAGTAGAAGAACTCCTTCCATGATCTCTGTTCCTCTTCTACCACCTCCAGGCAAATGCTAGTTATTAATTGCTCATCATCTTGTCTTTTAACCTGAACTGTTAGGCCTGCAGTGACTCCTGGATCCATCAATGAATCCATCACGAGATGGATCATGATGAGACATCAAGGTGACAAGTATGGCAGAAGGTCGTATCATAACCGTATATATAGGACTTTCTAATGATACTCAACTCCAGGAAAGATTTACACACAACTGATGACGATGATGCAATGTATCCTGAAGATGCAATTCACTCGCTGACTTTCTGTGTCTACTCCGTCAAATCTGTAATGATAATTTATGACTCTTCAATCAATTCCAATGACATCTTGAATAGAACCTCTGGCACCAATGAATTACATACAGACAAGACGTGTCGAAAGACCGCTTCCGAAACAAGTCACGAAATGATCACAGATCTGAGGAATCTTTAAACCCTTTGTCTTGTGTTCTATACACTATTTTGACTTTGATCTGGAATTTGTCAAAATGTGAGGACACTTCCACATCAAATAATTATTTTTCAAAAATATAACTGTTGGGTACAGGGATGTAACTAGAAATGGCAGGGCCCGAAAGTGAACCTTTCAATGCCCCCCCCCCCCCCCCATAAAAGAAAAAAAAAAAACTTATCACATGTTCTGTCACATCCCGCACACGCCAGTCACATCCCGCACACACCAGTCACATCCCGCACACGCTGGTCACACACTGGACACATCCCGGACACGCCAGACACCCATGTGAACACAGCCATGTACACACATGCAGACACGTACACACTCATGTACACACATGCACACCCATGTAAATACACTCATGTATACATATGCACACTCATGTACACACATGCAGACACGTACAAACTTATGTACACACATGCACAGCCATGTAAACACACTCATGTACATACATGCAGATACGTACACACCCATGTATATACACATATACATACACAAAAAATGTACCTGATCTCCAGGCACATCTCAGCATGGTGTTGCTAAACAGCAGGTCACAGAGGAGGGAGGGAGACAGAACAGCAGGCAGCTTGTGTCTCCTGAGCTCCTGCACACTGCCGTGCCGAGAGCGTACCTCCTCCTCCTCTCTGACCCGACGTCTTCACTGAGCTCCGGCTGAGACTTCAGTCCGTAGAGCTGTGTGCAGGAGGAGGGGGCTGTGCTGCAGGAGCTCTGATTACTGCCCCATAAGACAGGTGCAGGAGCTGAACTGCCGGGGAAGGAGACATGAGAGCAGCTGCCCTGGGCCCCCTAAGAGCACGGGCCCGTGGCAGCTGCTACGTCTGCTCCCCCGTAGTTCCGCCCCTGGTTGGGTAATTATGGCTCAAAACTCTGCTGCTACACAAGAGAACAGTAATAAGGCAAGATGTTATACAATGATATACACCGGGGCCTAGGAGAGCCCATAGCAAACACTGAACTAGGCTTGTTGGCTCATGGGCTTAATCAGGTGATCGCTGGCACAACCGCACACCTAACCACATTTAACAAAGGGAATTCTGTGACCAAGGACTGTACGGTCTGAAACGCGTAACCTGATTAATATCTATATGCCTTTTTAGGCCATTGTTTGGATTTTTTTAATTATTTGAAATAAATCACAGAAAATGGGACATTATTTACTCAAAATACACACCAAAGGCCATACTTACAGCTCAATGGCTGGATTAGAGACTGAACCCAGTAGCAGGCAACACAAGCCCCTTTGCTACTTGGGAATGATAGCACAATATGCCGCAGCTCACACACCTCCACTAGGGGGACAATTAGATGATAAAAAAAACCGCACATTGAATTAATACCTGTTCACACCAGTATGCAGAAAAGCAACAGTATAATACACGGAGAGATTGCACAAATGCAAAAATACCCATAAGAAAACCACTCACACACCTTCTATGCATGGGAGGAGGGGGGGTGTTTGCTGGTATTATAATTGCATATAGATAAGACAATACAAAAGGGTGCCATTAATGCAGATACGTGTGGTGCACCATGCTGGCTTACAACCTATTACGCCACTACTATTGAATTGAACAGGTATTAATTCAATGTGCAGTTTTTTATCATCTAATTGTCCCCCTAGAGGAGGGGTGTGTGAGCTATTGCTCAGCAATTACCTGCACCTGTTTATCTTTCCCAAGTAGCACAGGGGCTTGTGTTGTCTTCTATTGGGTTCAGTCTCTAGCCCAGCCATTGAGCTGTAAGTATGGCTTTTGGTGTGTTATTTAAAATACTGTAAAGTAACAATTTATTTTTATACTGAAATTTTGCTGAATTGTAACAGAGGGGATTGGTTGCCTGATTTCCTAACATCAGAAACCTAAATTTAAGTTCTGCAAAATCGGTAACACGACCGCCTGACTTACCATTTATAAAACTGGTGCTTTCTTGTGTGGTAGATGGGTATTTGGGCTGTATCAGGGACCAGGACATGGGTGTGACCACTATCTATGCACACCTAATAGCAACACCCTTGCCTACACTTGCTTACTGATGTTGTAAACTATGTGTAGAGTGGATTTCTACAAAGTGACTGGGCTATCCAGGAATGTGTCTTCCTTTTATCTTTTTATCACATAGATCACAGGGCTTGGAAATTGCTGTTCACAAACATTTGCAAACCAAACAGACCGAGCGCGGGCGACTCTGCAAAGAAGAATGGGCAAAAATTCACTCCAACCTCTAGATGTGCAAAGCTGTAGAGACCTCCCCAACAGACTGCAGCTGTTATTGCAGATAGAGGTGTCCTACAAAGTATTTATTCTGAGGCTAAATACATATGCACCAAACACTTCAGTTTTTTAATGTGCAAATATTTGGAAAAGCGCAAATAGATTTCTTTACACTTCACAATGACTTGTTACTTTGTGTTGCTCGATCACAGAAGATATCAATAAAATACATTTCAGTTTGTGGCTGTAACGTTTAAAAATGAGGAACAGGTCAAGGAGAAGGAAGACTCTTGCGACCCACCTGTACAGGGCAGGGTAGGAGCTGGCAATGTAGTCTTGCTTTTCCAGGTGAAATAACAGAGGAACGGTTTAATGAAGTTTTTCTTTCCTAAATTCAGATCAGGAGACCTTCCTGCACAGGAAGTGTGAGCCTGAAGCTGTAGAACCAGCCACAACCTGAACAGGAAGTGTGAGCCTGAAGCTGTGGAACCAGCCACAACCTGAACAGGAAGTGTGAGCCTGAAGCTGTGGAACCAGCCACAACCTGAACAGGAAGTGTGAGCCTGAAGCTGTGGAACCAGCCACAAGCTGAACAGGAAGTGTGAGCCTGAAGCTGTGGAACCAGCCACAACCTGAACAGGAAGTGTGAGCCTGAAGCTGTGGAACCAGCCACAACCTGAACAGGAAGTGTAAGCCTGAAGCTGTAGAATCACCCACAGCCTGAACGGGAAGTGGGAGACTGAAGCTGTAGACCCTCCGGCAGCCTAAACAGGAAGTAGGAGCCTGAATCTACACAAGCTCCCACAGCCCTAACAGGAAGTGGGAGTGTGAAGTTATAGAACCACCCACAACCTGAACAGGAAGTGGGAGCCTGAAGTTGTAGAACCACTCACAGCATGCACAGGAAGGGGGAGCCTAAAGCTGTAGAACTACCCACGGTCTGAACAGGAAGTGGGAACCTGAAGCTGTAGAACCACCCATAGCCAGAACCGGAAGTGGGAGCCTGAAGCTTTAGAACCACCCACAATATGAACAGGCTGTGGGAGCTTGAAGCTGTAGAAACACCCACAGCCTGAACAGGAAGTGAGAGCCTGAATCTGTAAAACTGCCCACAGCTTCTAAAGGACATGAGAGCCTAAAGCTGTAGAAACCCACAGAGCCTGAACAGCAAGTTGGAGCCTTAAGCTGTAGAACCTCCCACCGCCTGAATAGGAATTGGGAGCCTGAAGCTGTAGAACCACCCACATCCTGAACAGAAAGTGCGAGTCTTAAGCTGGCTATGAAGAGCAGGCTTTGTGAAACAGCCTGATGAGAAAACCCCTTTAATACTAGTGTAGCCCTTGGTGAACATGAGTTTGACCACCCGATCTACTTGGAGATGGAGCAGAATCAAGAACCCTACTGGTCCACAGAGATCCATGCACTTTTCATGCAATAGTCCTGCCTGGTGCACATAGCCTGAGTTCACGCTCAGTTCCCAGACAAGAGTCTCTTGTGTCCTATCAGTCTCTCCTAGTCAGTTTGCTCTGCGGTTCTGCACCGTCTCGCCCTCGCCTTTACTCTTTATCTTTCTTTCGTGCCTCTGAATGTGCACAAGGAGTGTATGAGAGTTTATGATTTAGGAGAATGGAGAAGCAATGAATAGCTGCTGTTTTGTAGTGTTGTGAGGGCGAGAAGTATTGTTACAGAAATAGACAGCAGAGATTGCCGGATCTCACAGTCGTGATAATGGCTCTACCTGACATTGAGTAAGTCAGGGTCATTCATCACACTAAGGGAATACAGAAATTCAATTTTGCCTTTTCAGGGCCAGAGAAAACGATTGTTTTGTGTTCCCTTTCTTCTCCCACTTAAGAGCATTAAACTACGAGCCGCACCTGTAAATGTAAAGCAAGTTTAATAGCCCACGGCTAAATGAAGGAGACCCTTGTGGAGCCTCCGAGGATGCACATTGTCCTGCACAGAAAGGCCTCCGACTCCAGACACTTCATCCCCTTAAGAGAAACCTAGTTACGTCTTAGTTTCCTGTCTCTCATTATTCTCCAATTCTGAAATCCTGACAATGATTGCTGATGACGTCCACTTGACCGCCTGACCCACCTCGCTGGCTTCTTTTATTCCTCGTCTAGCATTGTCTTTGGATTTTCCTTGTATTAAGTTTGCAAAGACTTAGTAAAACTTCAGAAGTTAACTCTCAGAAAGTTACTATAGAAACACTGATACAAGGGGCGAAAAATTTTGATCGGCTTTTCGCTGTTTTTTGGGCGTATACTGCACCTCCGGCCCGTAATCCGCTGTCGGACGCAGGGATGCAGTGTTAGGCGCAGGTTCACTACTTTCAGCTGCGCCCGCATGAAGGGGCGGGCAGTGGGCGCGGTTGTGGGGGCGGGGTAGGCGTTCCGGGGCGGGCGCGGCGCGCTCGTTATACTCCGAGGCATGTTTCGATGGCGAGCGGCAAAGCGAAGGCGCAGTGCAGCAGGAGTATGATTTCCCAAAAAAATCGCCTTTATAAAGGCGGAAAAACAGTGTCAGAAAAAAGAGTGAACGTAAAAAATGAACATAATAAAAAAAAAATCACTTTCCAAAAACTCTAGAAAGGGCAAATATCAAGAAATCGGATATTGGAAATTGCGGGAAAAACAGTAATTCAAATTCTGAAACCTATTCTCATTGGTCGGCATAAACCCGCCAATCAGAAAAGGAGCGACAGTGAACCCTTAAAACCTATGGGGAAGGAATTTATCAATCAGATCCACGGCGGGACAGTTCAAAATACAGTAAAAATGGTGGAAAAAAGCTGATTGGCTGAGCTAGCGGGGGCTTGGCTAGCTCGGCCAATCAGAAAAAGGAGCGACAAAGACCCATTATATCCTATGGAGAAGTTTAGACCAATCAGAATCCATGGCGGGACAGTTTTTAAAAAACAGTTAAAAATGCTGAAAAAAGTGATTGGTTAAGCTAGCGGGGACTTGGTAGCTCAAGCCAATCTCGAATAGGAGCGACAGAGCCTTAAAATACTATGGAGAAGTTTAGACCAATCAGAATAGGAGCGACCAAGTCCAAATTTTATCCTATGGAGAATTTGGACCAATCAAAATCAAAGGCGGACAGTTCAAAATACAGTAAAAAAGACAGAAAAGAGTTGTTGCTGAGCTAGCGGCGCTTGGCTATCCCAGCCATCGAGCGCGAGCTACTTCTCTCTTTATAGTCTATGGAGAGATGGGCGCACTGAAAACTCGACGTCAGCGCCGTGCGGCATGAGTATTAATAAAAAAATTATTTTTATTAAATGTAAAAAAATTATCAGATAAAGAGCCGAACCCTTCTTTACAAAAAAAAGCAGTTAAAAACCGAACAACGGGGTTTTGTCGCCGAGACCGGCGCTACATAGGAATTGCAATAGAGAGAATTGCCCGGGGAAAAACAGTAATTCAAATTGTTTAAGCTATTCTGATTGGTCGGCAGAAAAACCCGCCAATCAGAATAGGAGGACAATGTCCATTATAACCCGTGGAGGAGAATTGACCAATCAGAATAGGAGCGACAATGTCCCATTTATATCCTATGGAGAAAAAATTGACCAATCATATTCAAAGGCGGGACAGTTCAAAATACAGTACAAATGCAGAAACGAGCTGATTGGTTGAAGCGGGGGTGCTCGCCCAGCTTAGCCAACCCAGAGCGCGAGCTACTTTCTCCTAGAGTTCTATGGGGAAAAGAAATTTGAGCGTGCTCTGTGATTGGCAAAGTTAAAAAGAGGCGCCGTTATTTGGACCAAGGGAGAGCGAGGGGACGCTCCTATGGGTTTTCAAATGCAATCTGAAATAAAAACTGTACTGGCCCAAAATCAAATTTAAAGACTACAGAAGTGGTCCCGATTTGTTTTATAAAACGAATAATTAATATGGGGGTAGCGAGAAAAAAAAATATTAAATCAATAAAATCCTGTTTTTTCTTTATTTCGTTGCACCCATACTATTGATCCTTGGCTAACGAAAATAAAGAAATAAACATGATTTTATTGATTTAATATATTTTTTTCGTTACCCCCATATTATTATTCGTTTATTATTCAACCAATCAGCTCGTTTCTGCATTTTTACTGTATTTTGAACTGTCCCGCCTTTGAATATGATTGGTCAATTTTTCTCCATAGGATAAAATGGGACATTATCGCTCCTATTCTGATTGGTCAATTCTCCTCCATAGGTTATAATGGGACATTGTCGCTCCTATTCTGATTGGCTGCTTTATGCCGACCAATGAGAATAGCTTAAACAATTTGAATTACTGTATTCCCGGAAATTTCTCTATATTGCAATTCCTATGTAGCGCCGGTCTCGGCGACAAACGCTTGTTCGGGGTTTTAATTTGCTTTATTTGTAAAGAAGGGTTCGGCTCTTTTGATAATGTTTTACATTTAATAAAAAATAATTTTTTTATTAATACTTCATGCCGCACGGCGCTGAGCGCCGAGATTCAGAGCGCCCATCTCTCCATAGACTATAATTGGGAGAAGTGCTTGCGCTTGATTGGCTGGGATAGCCAAAAGCCCCCGTAGCTAAACCCAATCAGCTCTTTTCTTTTCTTTTTAACTGTATTTTGAATTATCCGCCGTGGATTCTGATTGGTCAAAAACTTCTCATAGACTAGAATGGGTCTTTGTCGTTTCCTATTTGATTGGTCAATAATTCTCCATAGGTTTTAAGGGTCTCTGTCGCTCCTATTATGATTGGCTGAGCTAGCCGAGCCCCGCTAGCTCAGCAATCACTCTTTCAGCATTTTTACTGTATTTTGAAACTATCCCGCCGTGGATTCTGATTGGTCTATAACTTCCCATAGGTTTTAATGGTTTCACTGCGCCCCTATTGTGATTGGGCCGGTTTATGCCGACCATTCAGAATAGCTTTTGAATTTGAATTACTGTTTTTCCCGGCAATTTCCAATATCCTAATTCTTGAATTTAGGATATTGGAAAGTTGATTTTGTTTTATGTATTTTTTATTTTTTAGGTTTCAGCTCTGTTTCTGGGACTGTTTGCCGCCTTTATAATGGCGATTTTTGATTCATACTCCGCACCGGCATGGGGAATGATTTCTCCCCGGGTTCCAGCTGTCTCGCATTGGAACTGTTTTTCGGCGCCGTCCCGCACGGCGCCCATGTCCCCGCACTGTGCCCCACACACTGGCGAGGCGCAGGGAACTTCTGCCCGTTTTATCGACGCGGACGGCGAATCATAGGCGCAGCGCCGCACTGCGCCTAGTCCCGCACTGTGCCCCACACACTGGCGAGGCGCAGGGAACTTTTGCCCGCATATACGAGCGGACGGCGAATCATAGGCGCAGCGCCGCACTGCGCCTGTCCCCCATGCGCCTAACACACTGGCGAGGCGCGGCGGACTTTACTTTGCTATGTATGAGCGCGCCCCGGCCCCGACATAAATCAGGCGCAGATTCCGCCGGAAAACTAGCGGAAAGGTGCACTCCGACCCGACGAGATTCATACATGTGGCCGAAGATGAGCAAAACTGATACAAGATGTTACATCTGGTGCAGGATCCGAGGGGGCGGAGCACGACACAATGATACTTGCTTTTGCATCAGTGTATCTATATTAAAGGGGTTTTGCCACGATGTAATGTTGACGTGGGATCCTCCAAAATGGGTATTTGATCACTTTTCTAAATATATGTCATTAAAAAAAGTGAAGCCTCTGAGAGCTACAGCCTGACTTACTTTGCCTTGGTTTCCGGGACAGTTTACATTAGACACGCCCAGGAGCTGACAGGAACTGATGTGGCCCGCTTGCGTTGGTTTGCACTTCTTATCTGATGGCAGGAAACACGAACTAGCTTTGAAGGGACTGAGGAGAAAGATCCTGTGTCTTTTGTATAGAGAATCCACTGGTTGTAATGTAATTATCTGAGTAAACATGTAAACGCTCCCTGGCTCTCTGCACAGCCCCCCTCCCTCTCCAGCTGCAGCCGTTCATGAAGGAATGAAAGAAGGTGCCTGTGAGCTTATCTTCTCTCCTTGAGCAAATAAGAGGGAGAAATAAAAGGCATATAGCTTGTGCAAAAATTAGTTCTCCTCTGTGGATTAGCAAAACAATGTTTGCGCAACTACAGAGACTGAGTATCAGGAGCGTGCATGGGAGGTGGAGTGATGACATCACAGAGGAGGTACTTAAGCACAGAAACACAACGCCCCTTTTTTCAAACCTCAAGAGGGGAGTATCAGCCTGTTAGGTGAGGAACTCACTTCTTGGCAAAACCCCTTTAATCATGATAAGTGGCTCTCTTACTGTCATCTTGTTACTTTAGATGTACTTCCCCATGCAAACTGTTATCTATCTGGGGGCTACCAGATGGGGTTGGAGTAGACAGGATAAATCTTTTTGCTGCCTTTTCAAACATCAGTGATGCTCTCCATTGCTATAAATATGAGTGGTATCCCAGTACCCTTTCTACTGCTCAAAGTGAAAGGTTGTCATGTGGAAGTAAATCTGATACATTGTGTCACAATTTGTTTTGGCCACTATGTGTAAGAAGATGTAAAATGCATTCACAGTTATGTGCTTATAAGGCTTTGGTTATGTGCTTACACTGAGAATTAACGTGGAATGTCCTTTCTAGTTTGCTGCCATATACTGGCTAATGTATGCAAGTTAGGTATTCACAATCAATTGGAGATTACTAAAACCTTGTAGAAGGAGTCTCCCAGCTCCACCTTCTCACACCACCAGGCTGGAATAAACCAGTTTGGTCCAGTCCTGGCCAGGGCTGGGACAAGGTATTTTGGTGCCATGGGCAAACAACACATACAGCGCCCCCTCAATGGAAAATGCAACCCACAACATACCTCCTTGCTTAACTTTTTCTGCCTTGGATGAAGTTGCACCCTAGGTGTTCATCTACCTTTCATTACCCATAATCCTGGCTCTGGTCCTGGCCTAGCCAGATGAGAGGTCAGTGGCTCCTACAGATGCTCCTGGTAAACTAGTATTTAACCCCTGAAGCATTTCTGCAGACATCCTGTTTTCTGATGAAACTAAAACTGAACTGTTTGGCCATAATGAAAATCGTTACGTTTGGAGGAAAAAGGGAGACGCTTGGAAGCCTAAGAACACCATCCCAACTGTGAAACCTGGGGTGGCAGTATCATGTTGTGGGGTTGTTTTACAGCAGGAGGGACTGGTGCACTTCACAAAATTGATGGCATCATGAGAAAAGAAGATTATGTGGTAATACTGAAGCGACATCTCAAGACATCAGCCAGAAGTTAAAGCTTGGTGGAAAAAGGGTCTTCCAAATGGACAATGACCCGAAGCTAACTGCCAAACTGGTTACAAGTGGCTTAAGGAGAACCAAGTCAATGTTTTGGAGCGGCCGCACTAAAAAGGCCTGATCTCAATCTATTGGAAAATTTAAAGGGCAAAGCTGAAAAGGCCGGTGCGGGGCATGGAGACCCCCAAACATGGCTCAGTTACACCAGTTCTGTCAGGGAGGAAGCGGCCAAATTCCTACTAACTATTGGGAGAAGCTTGTGGAAAGGATCCCGAACGTTTGGCCCAAGTCTACAGTTTAAGGGCAAAGCCACCAATATAATGAAATGGAGGAAACTGCTGACTTTGCAGAAAGTAATAAAAATGCCTTAAAAATTCTCTCTCTCATTATTCTGCATTTGGAAAATAGAAATAATTTTGGTTCCTAATTGACCTAAAAGGTTTATTCTGATTTCATGTCAGAGAGAGAGAAAAACCTGCAGATGGGGCTTTTTATATAGAGGGAGGGAAAAACCTGCAGATGGGGCTTTATATAGAGGGAGGGAAAAACCTGCAGATGGGGCTTTTTATATAGAGGATGGAAACTTCTGGTTTCAACTGTACATGGAATATCTCACAAAAGTACAGTACACATTTTTGTAGATATTGTATTATATCTTTTCATGGGACAACACTGAAGATCTGACACTTTTGTACAATGTAAAGTAGTCAGTGCCCGGCTTGTATAACAGTGTAAATTTGGTGCCCTCAAAAAAACTCAACACAGCCATCAATGTATCAACCGCTGACAACAAAAGTGAGTACACCCCTAAGTGACAACAAAAGTGAGTACACCCCTAAGTAAAAACGGACAAAATGTGCCCAAAGTATTAATATTTTGTGTGGCCGCCATTTTTTTCCAGCGCTGCCGTAACTCTCTTGGGCATGGAGGTCACTAGAGCTTCACAGGTTGCAGCCAGAATCCTCTTCCCTCCTCCATGACCACATGACAATGCCCCACAGATGCTCAATAGGGTTTAGGTCTGAAGACATGCTTTGTCAGTCCAGCACCTTTACCCCTTTTTTCTTTAGCAAGCCAGTGGTCGTCTTGGAGGTGTTTGGGGTCTTTATCATGTTGGAATACTGCCCTGTGTCACAGTAAATGTTGGCATTCATGGTTCCCTCAATGAACTGTAGCTCCCCACAGCCAGCAGCACTAATGCAGCCCCAAACAATGACATTCCCACCACTATGCTTGACTGAAGGCAGACACACTTGTCTTTGTACTCCTCACCTGGTTGCTGCCACACACACTTGAAACCATCTGAACCAAGTAAATTTCTCTTGGCGTCATAAGAGCATAGGACATGGTTACAGTAATCTATGTCCTTAGTCGGCTTGTTTTCAGCAAACTGTTTGCAGGCTTTCTTGTGCATCATCTGCAGAAGGGGCTTCCTTCTGGGACGACAGCCATGCAGACCAATGTAATGCAGTGTACGGCATATGTTCAGAGCACTGACAGGCCGCACCATTTTTTTGGAGTCTCTTGCGCCAAAAAACTGCCGTAGCCCTATTCTATAGACGAATGAACAGTCGTACACCAAAATTTGCTCTAGGCAGAGCACTTTTGAATGCGCCAAAGATCTGCTTTGCTATGCATGCTATGGCATACCCATATAAAACCCATATACAACAGGTTCATTCATACTGTCGCATCCCGCACTCCTGTGTATTGATTTTGAACTCATGTGTCGGTGCCAAGTTTCCTACATGTCGCCCTAATTCCGCTTTTTTGGGGGATATTTGCAATGAATGCTATTCCTCATATATTGAGAATACTGTGATAACTTGACTCTATGGTTCTGATCGGTCTGATTATGGCAATACCAATTTTGTCCAATTTTTTTTTAGAACTTTTTCACAACTAAAACATTTATTTTATTTTTTTTAGTGTCCCCATGTTCCAAAACCTGTTATATTCTTATTTTTCTGTTGATGTAGCTGCGTGAAAGCTTCTTCTTTTTGCACAATGACTTTTATTGGTGCCATTTTCAGGTGTTTATGGAAAGAAGAAGAGCAAAAAAATAGCAATTTCGGCTTTGTTCTTCTATTTATTTTTGCACAGTGTTCACCATGTGAGATACCTTATGTGATACTTTTAATGTGTGGGTTGCTACTGTTGCTGAAATAACAATTATGTATAGTTGTTTTGCTTTTCCCATAGTTGGGATTTTGTAAGGGAAAAATGAGAATTTTTTTTTTTTTTATTTCTTTGGGATTTTTTTCTTATTTATCTGTTCATTAATTAATACCATTTTTTAGTCCCAATTGGGAACTTAAGCATGCAGTCATTTGATTGCTTGTGCTATATACCACAAGTATGTAGTGCATTATATTATACCCAGGAAGGAACATAGGAAACAGAAAAACACGAGAATCCCTCCCTCGTGCACTACCTTCCACTCATGGGGTGATGTACAAAAGTGTTATCCTATATGCTCACCTTTTGTTTGTTGTGTTAGTAGGAGGCACACCTCTCCATGATGCCAAATGCTGATCACCGGTGCTACGGAGCAGGATTTAGATGTCTGCTGCTCTGCCCCCTTTCCAGGTAGGTAAGTGTGGAGTATAGTAAAGCCAGGACAGTTGTATACTTAAAGGGGTTTTGCTACGATCTCATTTCATACCACCTGCATCCAGCTCTTCAGCTCTGTGTGCTCAGAAGGGGGCGTGTGTGATTTATTTGAATTGCATATCATGTGACCCAGCAGGATGACATCACCAGGCCTTTCCTCTCTGTAGTCATAGAAAGGTCTGTTTATGTTAAGCATTGTGAGTAGCTGAGAGGGAAAGTTTTTGCCTCCAGGCACAAGGGTCCTAGGTTCAAATCCCTGCAGGAACTAAATCTGTGGATTTTATTTCTCTTTATCAATGCACAGACCTCATTCAGGTTTCTTTGTTTATTTATTTGCACTGTTTGACTAATTACTAAGGTGTACAGAGGACAGGAGTAGAGTGACAGCACCTGGGGTGTGAACACTCAGTAGCTGCCTGAGAGGAGACATGATGTCTGAGCATGTCTGACCAGGACTGAGGCGTTTTCAGCCCTGGTCGTATCCCCTGGAGACGAGCTGTAAACAATGGATCACTAAAGGAACAGCTAAAACAAAAACGGTACAGAATTTTTAATAATAATGAATGAGGAAAATGTTTGTTATTTCGTTTGCAAGTTCCCATGTCAATTTTACTTCATGGCAAAACCCCTTTAAGAGCTGGAGAAGATTTCTGGAATGCCTTATGCAACCTTCTGGTATAAATTTTAGTAAATTTGTCTGATTGGACACAACCGCACCTGTTTGTTAAGCTCCACCCACTAAAAAGTGTCAGGATCTGAGTTCAGTATGGCTTAAAACTGTACTAATGGAACCACGGCATACAAGCAATGAGACCTCCCAGTCGTAATCCAAAAGTATTTTTTATTTTTAAAAATAAATTGAAACATCACATCAGTCTAAAAAACTACTTTGCCAGGTTCCTGACGTTATAGGTCACGGACCATGTTTATATAAGAAAAAAACCATCAAGTCTGATTGGCGCCAATTATATTCTACTTGTTAGTGTAACACTGCCCAGCAGCCTACTGGGCCCCACCTATCGCAGGAGCTAAGACATGTATACGTAAGTCAGATCTGGGCGCCTCCATTAGGCCTTTAGCTACTATGTAAGCTCATCAGCTACCTGCAAACACATCACAGGGGGTGCCCATAGGGTGAGAGAGGGAGCTGACTCTCTCTGAAACCACTTAGATGCCGTGGTCACTACGCACTGCAGCATTTAGGTGGTTAAACAGCTCAGATTTGAGGTTTCTGAAATCCAGCAGAGTCCAGGCTGTTATTAGCCGGTCAAATCCCTGCTTCACGCAGCACAGAACACTCATGTCAGCTTATGTTTGTGCAGGAGTAAGATGTGCCAAATACATCAAGGCTTAATACATGTAGCGCCTCTTTCAGTGTCTGTGCGCCTGGCTGAAAAATCTACTCTACTTAAGATATGGAGTAGATTTCTGGCATGCCACTTTCTGGTGTAAATTTCAGTAAATTTGTCTGGTAGGACACAACCACACCTCTTTGTTAAGCTCCACCCACTAAAAAAAGTGCCGAGATCTGCATAAAACAGTTCTAGGGTCACACATTCCTGAGTCAATGAGTCATATGCAAAAGTTTGCAACTATTTGGAAAAGACCAAGGGCCACATGCATGAAAACTGTCTAGGTCTAAAATTCACTTGTTACCCATAGCAACCAATCAGAGCGCCCCTCTCATTTCATATAGTGCTCTGGAGAGATAGAAGGGGCGCTCTGATTGCTTGCTATGGTTAACAAGTGAATTTTAGACCTAGACAGTTTTCATACATGTGGCCCCAAGTGTCACCTGCTAAGCTTCTCCCACTGAAAAGGGACAAGTCTGGCATAAAATGGCTTTAAAGTCACATAAATTTTATGCAAATTAGGCCTGCACAAAAATATGGGACTTTTTTTCGCCAAAATCATTTCATAAACTTCCCCATAACTTTTACACCTTGTAATTATATAACAGTATTAGTAGATCTGTCCCAAACTCTCCGGCTTTGGAGGACCCAGCACATTTCTACATGATGCAGGCAGCCGTTAGAAAGTGCATCAAATACACAGATCACCAAACTAAATTATGCGGGATTTTTTTCAGTTAACTTAAATTTTACCTGTGTTATAATTTTAGGTAATTACAAAGAATACCTGCAGCAGAGAAAAAGCGTGACATTTTTTACATTTTTGATGTGATTTTACACATGCATTTTCCTAGATGCAGAATGACATGTCCCATTTGGGCTGCAACATTTTTTTGTTGTGTTTTTCACCAAAAAACTGTTGACTCCTTGTTCTCTATGTAAATGAACTGTCGTGCACCAAAACTAGGTGCATTATACACCAGGCACAACACATGAATGCGCCCAAAGTAGGGGTATCGAATATACTAGCAATGATACGCTAGGCACCTAGGTTTTGCTATGCGCCTGGATTAGGTGCTTCAATTATACTATGCAAGGTTTAGCACACACCGGATATATGACAGGTTCATTCATTCAGTTCATGCACTATACACTCATTTAATGAGGCTTAAAACTGGCGGCACCCCTTTTCTGACATGTCGCCCACAATTTTTATGTTTTTTTGCGAATGCATTTTCCTAGGTGCATTTTTATGTTTTAGAGCATGTTTTTCCTAAATGCATTTCTCTGATTTTTAGCACATGAATTTTCTGAGATGCATTTTTATATGATTTTACGCATGCATTTTTTTATGTATTTGTAGCGCATGTATTTTCCTAGATGCATTTTTGATGTCTTTTTAGCGCATGCATTTCCCTAGATGCATTTATGTGATTTTATGCATGAGTTTTCCTAGATACATTTTTTATGTTTTTAGCTCATTCTTTTCCCGAATGCATTTTTATTTTTTTTTGCGCATGGTTTTTCAATGCATTTTTTATGTTTTGTGGGGCCCTGTAATTTTCCAGATGCATTTTTATGTGTTTTTTGGGATCACTTTCCTAATGCTTTTTTATGTTTTTTGCGCATGGTTTTCTAATGCATTTTTTTTTGTGTTTTGGCATGTAATTTCCCAGATGCATTTTGATGTGTTTTTGGTGCATACATTTTCCTAGATGCATTTTTTTATGTGTTTTTTTTAGCACATGCATTTTCTTACAGGTAAAAAATGCACACATAAGAAGCCACAAATATGCAACCCAGCCTAATTGCAGTAATGCTCAATATCGCCTTCGGGGGAGCTGCAGCAGAAGTGAAGACTTGCTGACGAAAAGTTTTTGTCCCGAATGGATATGTTGAGTTTCCCTTTATAGAAACAGTTAATTTTATTTCATCCAAAATAGCTGTTTTATACATTTTCGCCTATTTTACTCATTTCTTTTACAGACGCCCTCCTACGACTTTAAATCTGAAAAAGTAAGACCAATATTCTCAGCATTGTCACTGCTCCGTGTTGCAATTACGGAGATTGTATTGCAGCGCTTCCATAAGAGTCAATAGCCGGGGTGACTCCAGCGCTCCTCTCTCGTACACTCCGCTTGTCCTTTGGCCTAAGAAATGTCTAGAGTTCACCTCCAGAGCGACGCGTCTATCAGATCTTCAGTGCACTTCCTCTCCAGTCGGCCGCGTGCGTGTAACATAAATTTCAATAAAGAGGGAAAGGGACAGAGGAGCGAAAAGTTCACGGCTAATCTACATCTGTTCCTTGTTTGTTTGTATCTCTCTATCACTGTTATTGTAGGATTTACCCGGCCATGGTTTCTATAAAACAATCTCATCTGAAATCCCCGTACAAGTCAGAAGAATCGGCCCTTGTGTTTCTGGGTCACGTACTTCAAATACCTCTCACAGTTCAGGCCGACAAAGTGGAAAAGTTCAACGCCAAGAAGCCTGCACATTCTTATTTACCAACTTTACCATGAGTTAAAAACTTCAAAAAAAACCTGAAATAAAATCAGTTATAAATTTTAACACAGAAATTTTCGTCAATAAACAATTACATTTTTTTCGTCCTCACCTATGAGGCTTTGTCTTTGTAGGGTGAATTGTATTTTTCCAATGTTCTATAGTTTGTTGTGCTTTAAAAAAAAACCTCAAAACTTTATTAAAAATAGTTGCTGTGCGTTGCCTTTTTTATAGATGTGTTTTTTTTTATATTTTTTGCTTTTTATTAAAATTTTTAGGGGAACCGAGGGTGAAGGTTAGATTTCAATAAACATGACTTTTCCTGAGGCAATACTAATTATGTGTGATGGAAAAATCAGATGTTTAAAAAAATGTTTAATTTTTTTTATACTTTTAAAACTTTTATTATCTTTTAACTTACTTTTTTAGTCTGTCGGGATACTTGACAATTAGGGTCATGATAGCTTGTACACTGCACAATAAGGGTATGTTCACACGGCTTATTTTGGGCAGATTGTGCAGCATACTGCAAAAATGCGCCCATAATTACGGTTAATCCTTAGCTCCCCCACCCCCCCCCCCCCCCCCCCCCCCCACCCCCCCCCCCCCCACCCCCCCCCCCCCCCCCCCCCCCCGAGAAACTATGGATTACGCCATCCTCTCCCACAATACGATCGTTATTGAAAGCGCGGGGAAGATGGAGATAAGTGACATTGTCAAATTACTTGCGACGGAATACGCGCCTTGCGAGTATCGCTTGTCTATGGGACCGGCAAAGAGCTACCAGCACTTACCGCGCCTCGGAAGTACGCGATCAGCGCGAGCTCCCGAAACACACGATGTACTGCGGCGCGTACACTAAAGGACTGCTTCCGTTGAGCTAATCCCTACAATTGGTGTCTCGGATGCGAGCAACGTCTTGGAGTAAGAAACTGCATGTCCTGGGTTAAGGCGGCTGCTACTCTTAAAAGCCAGACAAGTGCGATGTGAGGAGCTGCTGAAGCACCTGCTGCAGGTGAGGCCCAACAGCAACAAAGGCCCATGCTGAGTTACCTGCCGGTTCACAGCAGAAAACTAAAACATCTCCTAATTCAGGCAGATGGCCATTCTTTGGAGGAAAGCTTTCACGGGGGAAGGAGACCCCAGCTACACCATGTCAGATAGGACGGACAGCAGGAGGCGGAAAGAGGGTACACGTGACGCCCTGCAAGAAGATGACCCCAGAGGACGACATGGAAAGGCCTTCCTTACCATCTTCGGAGGTTGTCAAAAGGGAGCGACTTCAGCCACAGCAGTGGGCAGAGGTCCTTGCCCCTCCTTTCTAACAGCCGAGAGCCTCAAAAGGCTTATTATGACTTGTCTCTGCAGGGATAGCCAGGGAATACCCTAAGCTGAGATCAGAGATCTGGCACACCTTGGGACGTGACTGGTCACAGTCCGGGCTACAGGGCCTGCACCAGTGTGGATACAGGAGGGACCAGGGACCCCCCAGGTTCCCAAATGTTGACCCTTACACCTTAATATCCAGAAAATGGCAGCAGCCAGAGTATGTTCCCCAAGCACAGATGGTCTGGAAAGGGTCATGATGGACGGTTTGTGACGCTCTTCCCAAGCCAGTGCAGTGCTGGGTTGCACAGGGAAATCCCAGGACGGCGGATGACTTGGTAGCCTTGGTGGAAAGGTTTCAGACCGTAGAGAGGATTCTACCCAGATTCTACTGGCCAGGGTGCTACCGGGAAATCCGGAACTACTGCCAGTCCTGTCCCAGTGCCAGATAACCTCCTGTCGCCAGTTTCGCAGCCCGCTAAATCCCATTGCCTATTATTGAGATTCCTTTGAGAGAGTGTGGTAGTGATGGATTTAGTAGGCCCCTGGTAAAGTACGGCTTGAGGACACCAGTACATTCTGTCTTCATGCCACTACGCCTGCAGGATACCAGAAGCTATGCCCCTGAGAAATGCCTCCTCAATAGTCATTGCTGGGGAGCTTTGTCACATATTCTCCAGAACGGGGTTGCCAAAACAGATCCTGACGGATCAAAGGACCCCATTTATGTCAAGAGTAAATGAAGGATCTTGCTATGGTTCTGAAGGTGACCAGCTACGACCTCTGTGTATACCCCCAGACAGTATGGCTTGGTAGAGCGCTTTTCAACAAGACTTGAGGCATGTTGAAGAAAGTAGTCGAGAAGTTGGCTGAGGATTGGGACTACCTTTTGCCGTATCTCCTGTTTTCTATTAGAGAGGTCCCTCAAGCATCCACAGGGTTCTCCCCTTTTGAATTGCTTTATGGCAGGCATCCCAGGGGTCTATTAGATATCGCCGAAGGGGAGACCTGGGGAAAGCGAAGTCACGCCCCATAAAAGCGTCATTGAGCATGTGGCCCAGTTGCAGGAGCAGATCGCTCAGGTACTCCCTATTGTTAAAAAGAGGCACCAGGGCTAACGCATGTTGTGAAACATGAGATCGTTACCGAGCCTCATGTGAGAGTAAGTTTAAAACACTTATAGGATTCCCGAGGCCCGTAGAAAATTGTGGCAAAGGTGGTACCGAGAATGTTAAAATTAGGCGGTAAATAGAGAGTCTAAGAGCAGAAGATGGTCCTGCCCCATCGTGTTAATTCCAAAACCAACGGTTGTGATTGGCGCTTCTGCAAAAGGACTACCGAAGCTAAATGAGGTTTCCAGCGGTGGATGCATACCCCATGCCCGGGTAGAGGAGTCTTTATTGAGAGTTTAGGGCCAACCCAGTATATCACCACCCTAAACCTGTCCAAGGGGTATTGGCAGATTCCCTTACCCAAGGAGGCCCGAGAGATGACGATTTTTACACCAGACGGGCCCTTCCCAAATACGAAGAATACCATTTGGGTTGCAGGGGCCCCCCCCTTCAGGGGGATGGATAGGATCTTGGCCCGCACAGGGATATGGGTAGTTCCTTGCAATTAGTCATCTTCAGCCGAGATTGGGAGAGTCCCCTTATAAGATCCAAGCGGTTTACTAGATGCATAAGGGAAAGGTGGTTTCCTATCATCCCAGAAAAGTGCCCCATGGGGTGGAGGGGGCCCCGTTACTTGGGGTTGCGTGGGAAGAGGGGAGAAAGCCTCAATGGAAAAAAAAAGAAGCCACCCAAAAACCTGGCCCCCCCCCCTCAATAAGAAACAAGTGAGACGTTTTTGGAATTGGGGGTTTTTATTACCGGCTTTTATCCCCATTTCGTGAGATGGGGGTTTTGCCCCTAACTGCCCCAAAGAAGGGAGTAAGTCCGCCTGATCAAATGGTCCCAGAGGCTGGGAGGCCTTCCAAAACCCCTAAAGTCAGCCCTATGTAGAACCCAGTGTTGGTGGACCGGATTTCTCACAAAAATTTTTGTGGGTGCAAACCGTGTTCAGGGGTTGGCTTAGGTGCAAATGTCCCGGTGGTCAATGGGGAGGAACATCTGGTGTGCTTTTCACAGGAAGCTGTCCCGGCAGAGCGTAATTATGCCATTATTGGGGGAAGCTTGGCCATTAAATGGGGCTCGATTCTCTCGGTATACCTTTGGGTCACAATTTGGTTTTTGGACTGATCATCCCCCTTTGAAATTTTTAAGGGAAAAAAAAAGGGAACAATCCCAGGGTCCCCCGTTCGTTTTTGGGCCCCGAAAAGATTTTCATTTCTGGGGAGAAAGGGCCCGGGAAGTGCGGGGAAATTTTGAGATGCCCTGTCTAGGGTACATAGTTTTATGGCTGAAGGTGCCCAGCCCCTGGCATTGGGCAGAAGGGGGGGTTATGTAGGAAGGCACAAGGTGCGATCGTGGACAGTCGATATGTGTCACCGATCTGCCTGCGGTCGGTGAAATAAAGCCCATTCTGGTGTCAGCGGTAGTAGGCCACTGACACGGTTTTGTAATTGTAGTATGGCAGTAATGCCGTGATTCAGGTCGGGCTTTATTGGAGCAGTCTGAAGAGTTGGGTGGGACGGACTGCTCCCACATTCCAGTCCAGGGCTTCCCAGCCCTTTTAAAAGGCCAGCAGGCTGGGTTTAAAAGGGGGGGGGGTGGGTCCCTACCTTGTGCAAAGTGCTCAGAGGAGCGAGTGTTTGTAGGAGAGCCAGAACTGGGCCTTGCACTCCTGAGAGAGACTGAGACCTGCATGCGGGTTCCTTGCCCCGGGACCCCGAGTACGGTGCTGCACTTATACCCGTGACTGTTAGATGTCTTTTGTTTGTTGGCTGAAGCAAGCCGGACATTTTATTTCTGGTCTGTGGATTGCACCAATAAATTGTGCTGTGTTTCACACTAAAGGACTGCCTCCCTTTGAGCTAATCCCTACAATATATATTTATATATAGAATAACCAGAAAAAGAAAAACGACCCGGCGCTCGTAAATGGTGCAAAATCGCTAATAAGCTCTTAAATTGTTTTTATATTTTGCAGAGTGTAACAACCCTTTGCCATTTTTTTAAAAACAATAAATATATGTCCTAACCTAATTGCCTGCGATTTTGCCCCATTCACGAGCGCCGGGTGTTTTTCTTTTTTGGTTATTCTACCTATTCCCCACCGTCGCTGGGTGACGTGTGGGATTCGAAGACCTGCGGCTGCCCTAGTTTTGGGCTTGAATGGAAAGCCTTTATGCGATGATGAAAGTTGTGCCTCTAAGCTAAAAGCACAACTCATCCAGGTGAGCACATTCAATTACACTGTGTTCCCTATTCCCTAATTTGTTTCACGATTGTGCGCCCCCTTGTCTTTTTTCTTTTGTACTATATATATATATATATATATATTATAGATAAATAGATAGATAGGTAGATAATAAGGGTAAATTCACAAGCCTGAATGCCTGTGTATAGTGGCACATTATACTGTGGCTTTTTTGCATAGTGGTGTTAACAGGTATTACATTAATGTGCAGTTTTTTATCATCTAATTGTTCCCCTGTGGTGAGGTATATGAGCTGCTGCTCAGCAATGAGCTGCACCTGTTAATTTTTCCCAGGTAGCATATAGGCGAGCTGCCTGCTACTGGGTTCAGTTTACTCCAGCCATCGAGCTGTGAATATGCCCCAAAAATTACGGAATTTGATATCAACCTAAATCCAAAGTGCCCCCTACCAAGACATTGGACCACATGTATGAAAACTGTCTAGGTCTAAAACTCTCATATAGTGCTCTGGAAAAATGAAAGGGGCCCTCTGATTGTTTGCTATGGGCAACAAAGAGAGCTTTTGACCTAGGCAGTTTTCATACATATGGCCCATTGACTAAATTTTAATTTGATATTGAAAAAAACGTCTGTACCGTGGACATGTGACCACCAATATCCCTAGGAATCAGAAGGATGGAAGTGCACAGAGCCCCAATGCTGGTGGACAATCAGCTAAACATGAGCACTCACTCTCCATTAGTCTATGAAAGATACAAAACAGTGAGTGCCCTAACCTAGGTCGTAATGGGAGACTGAAGCTTCTAGAATTATCTAGCAATAACGAAATGACAACCGAATGCAGCGAATATGAATCTGCAGCCTCAGAACTTGCTAAAACCATTATTCTATAAATTGTTAATATCACCGATTCATTGACATTGGAAACATCTAAATCAGGCTGAACGCTGACAGCAAAGTGAAGCATTACGGCGGGTGAAGAGGCCGGACTCAGGAGCTAATTGAATCCGTGAACTCAGAGTTTAAGGAAAATCCGGTCAGTGGAGGAGAATCAAAGAAGAGAAATCTCCATCATTAAAGAGAGGAATAATTATCATGTAATAGAGAGGAGGTGATCCGGTAAGAAGAGACGGAAGAAAGGGAGGGAGGGAGGGAGGAAGGGAGTGAGGGAGGGAGGGAGGAAGGAAGGAAGGAAGGGAGGGAGGGAAGGAAGGAAGGAAGGAAGGGAGGGAGGGAAGAAGGAAGGAAGGAAGGAAGGAAGGAAGGAAGGAAGGGAGGGAGGGAGGGAGGAAGGAAGGAAGGAAGGGAGGAGAGGGAGGGAGGGAGGGAGGAAGGAAGGAAGGAAGGAAGGGATGAAGGAAGGATGGGAGGAGGGATGGAAGGAGGGAAGGAAGGAAGGTGGGAAGGAAGGGAGAAAGGATGGAAGGAAGGGAAGAAAGAAGAAAGGAAGGAAGGGAAGGAAGGACGGAGGTAAGAAAGGAAGGAAGGAAGGACGGAAGGAGGGAGAAAAGGAAGGAAGGACGGAAGGAGGGAGGGAGGAAGGAAGGAAACATAAAAAACGAGTTGGAATGATACATATGAGATAGTTATATAGCAAGAAATAGATAAGATAGATATTAGAAAGATAGATCATAAATAAATATTAGGTACATACATAGATATATCAGATATAGATAAATATATGAGATAGATAGATCAGACAACGATAGATATATATCTTATATATTTGATAAATAGACAGATAGATAGATGGATAGATAGATAGATGGGGATAATGATAGATAGATGGGGTTAATAGTTTTAAATGGATAATGATAGATAGATAGATATGGGGATAGATAGATAGATGTGGGTTAGAAGATAGATGTAGATTGAAAATTGAGAGAAAGTTTTGATATGGGATAGTTTGGGGTTTTGTTAGTTCCGGGCCCCCCCCCCGGGCCTGCTCTTTGGTCAGTAACAATGTGATTTCCTGTATTTTATAGCCACCCTGATGTCAGTAGAGTTTGTCAGTGTTGCTGATGTACATTGCTGTATACAGCTGGCTTGGATTTTCTGTAGACAGCAAAGAAAATTGTCACTGAACCTGTAATTATCTTCCCGGATCTCTCCCTTCGCTTTTGTTCTAGCGCTTCTTTCTCTTTGGATACAGACGCGCGGCTCTGGTGGATGTGGACCAACATTATTACCACGTCACCCGCGCATCCATCACAGCTCCCAAATATTATTAACAGAGTCGGTCAGGGTGGGTTTTGCACTGCTCAGCGCTGCGCTAATCCATGTAGGAGTGTAATACAATAGGTCCACACAGAGGGACGGATGTTACCTTCCATCCACTCAGATACTCAGAGAAGACTTTCCCTGTTGATAATTTTTTATACGGTAGCACCCCAAAGCTTCAAGAAATGCCCATGTCAAGAAGAACATGTGGAAACCATCAGCAAGCTGGCAAGCTAGATAGATAGATGATAGATAGATAGATTAAAAACAAGAGAAAAATGCAGCACTCTTATGAAGAAAAAACAGCAGTGGGTGCCAGCGGCACCCACTGACCAAGACCTCGTATCTATCTATCTATCTATCTATCTATCTATCTATCTATCTATCTATTATCAACTTTATATCTATCTCATATCCTTCTTATCTATTTTCATATCTTATATCTTTATATCTATCTTCTATCTATCTATCTTTTTCTATCATTATACTATTATCTATCTCATATCTCTTTTTTAATCTATCTTTTTCTATCTTATCTATCATCTATTATCTATCTCATATCTATCTATCTCCTATCTATCTATTTCATATCTATCTATCTATCTAAAAAGAGAAAAATCCACAGCACTCCGTCCGATTAATAAACAACACAGATTTTCCTTTAATCGGACGCAGTGCTGTGGATTTTTCTTTTTTAGATAGATAGATAGATATGAGATAGATAGATAGAAAGATAGATAGATATGAGATAGATAGATAGATAGATAGATAGATAGATAGATAGATAGATAGATATGAGATAGATAGATATGAGATAGATTAATATGAGATAGATAGATAGATAGATAGTTTAGATGATAGATAGATAGATGATATGAGATAGATAGATATGAATAGATAAATAGATTAGGGGATAGATAGTTTAGATGGATAGATAGAGGGATAGACATGGGATAGAGGGATAGACATGGGATAGATATAGATAGATAGAAGATAGATAGATAGATAGATATGGATAGGGATAGATAGATACAGTAGATAGATAGATAGATATGGATTAGATGTAGATAGTTTAGAATGGATAGATAGAATGAGATAGATAGATATGATATAGATAGATAGATATGAGATAGATAGATAGATAGATAGATAGATAGATAGATAGATAGATATGAGAAAGATATGAGATAGGAGATATATATGAGACAGATAGATAGAAGATAGATGAGATAGATAGATAAATAGATAAGATAGATAGATAGATAGATAGATATGAGAGAGATAGATAGATAGATAGATAGATAGATACAATAAGTTGCCACGAATCTAACAAACACCTCAATATATTTTAAAAGAAGTGTTTTATTTTATTAAAATTAGCAAGGAAAGTTTCCCAACCTCACTATGTAAATCAAATAAACACTAAAACGGCCCTACCTTTTTAAAGCCCCAGCCCTGGCCCCTTCTTCAAAAGGGCAGGGGGGGGAAAAGGAAATTTTTATACGTATTTAACATGTTACATTCTTGCTAACTGGTTGAGAGCGGGGTCAAAAAGTGGGAAAATTTATGTTTCCCAGTCGGCAACCCCAAATTTGTCGATGCTTAAAATGTCACGCGCCCCGGAATATTAGGGGTTATTGGGGTTGGGCCTTTACTCCCCCGACGACGAGAGAAGGACGCTGGCTCCCGTGTCCCTGGTTCGGGCCCAGAGCCCACAAAAAATTAAGTGAAAAACAGTTTTGGTCCCCTGGGATTTTTCAGCAAAACCCCGCCCCAAGGTTAGAGAAATATTTTTTTTGTTATTTGACATTGTTTAAATTCCTTAAATACTTACTATTGGGTCCCTTTTTCTTTGTCTTTTCCCACTGTTTTGGGGACAATAGATAGATAGAAGATAGATAGATAGAAAAGATAGATGGGATAGATAGAAAATTAGAGGGATAGATAGATATGGGATGATGGGATAGATAAAAAAGAGATTGGGATAGATAGATGGGTAGATATGAGATAGATTGATGTTAGATAGATAGATAGATAGATAGATATGGAGAGGATAGATTTTTGGGTGGTTTTATTAAAACCCCAGCCAGGCTCGGACTGGGCCGCCGGGGGGATCGGTGAATCCCCCCGGTGTCGCGGAGCAGAGCCCCCTTTGCGCTGCGCCCCGGTTGTTCCCCCCGGGGCAGGAAAAAAGGACGTTGGGCCCTTTCAGCCTCCCAGGCCCCGGGCCCCCTAACGGGGAAAAAGGTCACTTCACCGCCCCGGGCCTATGAAGGGGGGAAGGACCCTTGGGGGGAGTTGGAGGGGCCCGGAGGGGAGCCGAAACCCAGGTAAGTTGTGGTTTTTTTTTTTTTGTTTTTTTTTAAAACCCTTTAAAAGGGGGGCCCCCTGGCTTTTAAAGGGGGGGCCCCTGGCTACTAAGGGGGGCCCTAAACTACTAATGGGGGCCTCGACTATTAAGGGGGGCCCTGGCTACTAAATTGGGGGTCCCCGGGCCCTAAAAATGGGGGCCATGGCTATTTAATGGGGGGCCGGTTTTTAAAGGGGGGGCCCCTGGTTAATAATGGGGGCCCTGGTTACTGGGGGGGGCCCTGACTAGAAAGGGGGCCCCGGGCCCTACTAGGGGGGCCCCTGACTACTAATGGGGGGCCCGGACTTTTAGGGGGGGCCCTGGCTACTAAGGGGGGGGGGCCCTGGAATAAGGGGGGCCTGGTTTCCTATTTTGGGCCCCCGGGAGACTATTTTTGGGCCCTGGTTTCTTTTTTGGGGCCCCTGACTAAAAGGGGGGGCCCCTGATTTTCAAAAGGGGGGCCCGGGGCTACAAAGGGGGGCCCCTGACTACTAAAGGGGGGGCCCGGGACTCCCTAATGGGGGCCCTAAATACTTTTTGGGGGCCCCGGGGGGAATACAAAGGGGGGCCCCGAACAAATTTGGGGGCCCCGGGGTTACTAATGGGGGCCCTGAATTACAAAGGGGGGGGGCCCCTAAACTAAAATGGGGGTCCTGATTTAAAAGGGGGGGCCCTGGTTTAAAAAAGGGAGGCCCTGGCACTATTGGGGGCCTGACTACAAAAGGGGGGCCCGGGCCTACTAAGGGGGGCCCCTGATTTAAAAAAGGGGGGGCCCTGACTATTTAAGGGGGGCAATGACTACTAAGGGGGGCCCGATTTACTGGGGGGGGGCCCTGGTACTAATGGGGGCCCTGATTTACAAAGGGGGGGGCCCCCTGATTTTCTAATGGGGGCCCGGACAAACAAAAGGGGGGGCCCTAAACTACAAAGGGGGGGCCCCTGGCTACTTTTTGGGGCCCCGGGGAAATATTGGGGGCCCCTAATTTAATAATGGGGGCCCCCTGGGTTTACAAAATGGGGGTCCGGCTTACTGGGGGGGGGGCCCTGGCCGAAAGGGGGGCCCCTAAATACTAAGGGGGCCCCTGACGGGCTTAGGGGGGGCCCGGGTTTCCCAAATGGGGGCCCTGGCTACTAAAAGGGGGGCCCCTGGTACAAAAAGGGGGGCCCTGGCTATAAGGGGGGCCCCGGCTATTTAAAGGGGGGGGCCCTGGCTACAAAGGGGGGGAAACTGGGCAAATTAATGGGGGCCCTTGGATACAAAATGGGAGCCCCCCCGGCTTAAAAAAGGGGGGGTTGGTACAAAGGGGGGGCCCCTGGCTACTAATGGGGGCCCGGGGCTACTAAAGGGGGCCCTGGCTATTTAAAGGGGGGCACTGGCTATTAAGGGGGCCGGGTTTAATTTAAGGGGGGCCCTGGGTTTCTTAAGGGGGGCCCCCTTGGCTACTGGGGGGGCCCCTGGAAAACTAAAGGGGGCCCTGGTTACAAAAAAGGGGGCCCTGGCTATTAAAAGGGGGGGCCCTGACTACAAAAAGGGGGGCCCTGACTACAAAAGGAGGCCCTGGAAAATAAAGGGGGGCCGGGGCTCCCAAAGGGGGGGCCCCGGGTTATTTTAAGGGGGGGCCCGGGGTATAATGAGGGCCCCTGGCTATTTAAAGGGTAGCCCTGGTTTTATAAAGGGGGCCCTTGATACTAAAGGGGGGGCCCGGGGCTACAAAGGTGGGCCTGACTATTTAAAAGGGGCCCCTGGAAAACTAAAGGGGGCCCTGGCTACATAAAAGGGGGCCCCTGTTTCATAAAAGGGGGCCCTGTTTTCAAAAGGGGGGCCCTGCTCCCCAAAAAAGGGGGCCCCTGAAAAATAAGGGACCCCGGGACTACCTAAAAGGGGGCCAAAATAGCAAAAGGGGGGCCTGATCCCTAAAGGGGGCCCTGATTTCCCAAAAGGGGGGGCCCGGCCCTACAAATTGGGGGCCCCTGACTCCCTTAAAGGGGGCCCCCTGACACAAAAGGGGGGCCCAGGCTATTTAATGGGGGCCCGGCTACAAAGGGGGGGGCCCCTGGCTAAAAAAAAGGGGCCCCCTTTGGCTACTAATGGGGGCCCTGGCTACAAAAAGGGGGGGCCCTGGCTATTAAAGGGGGGGCCCTGGCAAACAAAAGGGGGGCCCCGGTTATAAAGGGGGCCTGGTTTCAAAAGGGGGGGCCCCTGGCTATTTAAAAGGGGGCCCTAAATTTAATTAAAGGGGGCCCTGGTACAAAAGGGGGCCCTGATACCAAAAAGGGGGGCCGGGCTAAAAAAGGGGAAAGCCCTGACTACCAAAAAGGGGGCCCCCTAACCAAAAGGGGGGCCCTGACTAGGTAAAGGGGGCCCTGACTAGCTAAAGCGGGCCCTGACTCCTACCCACAAAGTTTAAGGGGGCCCTGACTCCCTTACAAAATAGCTAAAGGGGGGGCTCAAAATTTCCCCGAAACACTAGTAAAGGGAGGGCTGACTTACTGCAGACTAGCAAAAGGGCCCCAAAAATCCCTGTAAAAACAAACCAAAAACCGAGCCCCTTTAAAAATTCCCTGAAAACCTCCCTAAAGGGGGCCCCCTAACTGCCTGTTTACTCCCAAAAGGAGGCCAAAAACTGCCTTTTAATACTATCAAAAGGGGGCCCCAAAAATTGCCTGTTACTATCAAAAAGGAGGCCTTAACTCCCTTTTAAAATTACCTAAAGGGGGCCCCTAAATTTGCTTGTTACTACCTAAAGGAGGCCCCTTACTGCCTGTATACTACCTAAAGGAGGCCCTAACTGCCTGTTTACTCCTAAAGGAGTCCTAAGGGCCGGTTACTACCAAAAAGGCATAGTTCCCCAACTTTAAAAATTGGAAAAAAAGGAGGTTAAAGAGGGGGCGCACGTAACGCGCCGCGGCAAGAATTTGATGGACACCCCCTTTAAAAAAAGCCCCCCATCTGCCTAACTACAAAAATGGCGGGAAGAAAGCCGTAGATGCCCTTTAGGGTGGGTAGCTCCCCTAACAAAGGTAGTGCCCCTTCGGCAGGTAGATGCCCCCTGAAAGAAAGGTGATGCCCCCTCAGTAGAGGTAGATGCCCCCTTTTTTGCCAGGTAGTTCCCCCCCTTTGTAGCCAGGTAGGGGCCCCCCTTTAAAAGTCAGGAAATTGCCCCTTTTTAGTCGGGTAGTTGCCCTTTGTAGTCAGGTGGGTAGTGCCCCCTTTGTAGTCAGGTGGGTATTCCCCCCTTTATAGCCACCCAGGTGGTAGGGGGGCCCCCCTTTAGTAGCCAGCCAGGTAGTTTCCCCTTTAGTGCCAGCAGGTATTGCCCACTTTATTTCCCCGCCAGGTGTTCCCCCCCCTTTTAGTAGCCGCCAGTATGCCCCCTTTAGTAGCAGGTAGGTGTCCCCCCTTTGTGGGCCAGCCAGGTAGTTCCCCCATTGTAGCCAGCCAGGTGTTGCCCCCATTGTAGCCAGCCAGGTATTTGCCCCTTTGTAGCCAGCCGGGAAATTCCCCCCATTGTAGCAGCCTGTAGTTGCCCCTATTGTACCCAGCCAGGTATTGCCCCCTTGTAGCCAGCCGGGTAGTTGCCCCATTGTAGCCACCAGGTATTTCCCCCTTTGTAGACGCCAGGTTTGCCCCCCATTTTAGCCACCCCAGGTATTCCCCCAAATTGTAGCAGCAGGTAGTTCCCCCCCATTGTACCACCAGGTTTTGCCCCATTGTACCATCAGGTGTTGCCCCCATTGTACCCAGCCATTTAGACCCCCCCCATTGTACCAGGAGACCCCCCCCATGAGTTAATAAAAATAAAATAAAAAAATTCCTTCCTGACCAGGCTCCTGCAGCCCGGCCAGGCTCCTCCCCGATCTCCTCAGCGACGCAGGGGGAAGGGAAAAAGGCCGGCGTCATTTCCCCTGGCCGCGATCTGTAGCACGGCCGAGCGGCCCCGGGGAATTACAGGGGGAGGAGGAGAAGGGAGCGATCCTCCTGCCTCCTCCCCGCCCATGGGGGACCGCGGGGGTGGGGGACCCTGCGCCCTTCCCCCGCCCGGGGGAAGGGGGAGGCGGCGCCGGAGTAGCGCACCAGCCGGGGCCCAATTTAAAGGACCTGCTGGAGCGGGAGAAAACCCCAACCCCCCGGAGGGTGGGGGGGGACCCCCAAATAGGGGGGGACCCCCCCCAAAAACGGGAGATTTGGTGTTCCCTAAAGGGAGCCCTAACTGCCTGTATACTCCTGTTATTCCAGGGGTGATCCTTTCCCCACCTCAACCCTCGGATACTAGGCCTCTAATTATGGCCTGTACTGCTCTCCCACCCTGGGAATTTGTACAGAGGGGGAATGGGTAAAGAGTGCTGGAAAATTGAGGTTTTAAAGATTTTTTGTGTAAAATTTTGCGGGGGAGAGTTGTGGCCGGGAAAAATCATCATGGCGGTGTGGAACGGAAGCAGAAAAAAAAGAGAAAAGAACAACTCATGAAAAGAAGAGAATGATCATCAGATAAGACGTCTCCAGGGTCCCCTGTTTCGGGGGTTTTTTTCTTTTTATTGGATCA